>VOMN01060188.1:0-17628 GCA_014899125.1 Orchestia grillus
GTCTCTGCCGTACCTGGGCGTCTCTACCGTACCTGGGCGGCAGTGAGAGTGTTACTCGTGTCAGAACGCCTGAGGGATGGAATGGCTTTGTTGAGTTGACGAAAAGCATGATATTCGTATGAAATCATGGTCGAGTTAGGGTACAATAAAAGAGCAAGGATCAAGGTACTCAAGGCACAGTAGTGAAAGAAATATTGGTATTAATGATTTTGATAACGTTTCTAACGGAGTATTAATTCAATATTTTTGAAAACTGGCAGCGCCTTCCAGTTAGAGGAGCTGCCTCTTTCGTGTATAAGAAAGCACAATGTACGAAAATCCACTGATATTTTTAAATGCGTTTAAAAAATACATGAAACAATTTGCACAACTGCTGCTCGATATCCTGCTAACGATCTCAGATGCGCATGACACGCGAGCAAAAACATTTCTCGTCAAATAACTGTTGGAAGAAATTTTGCAGGAATTTGCACGGAGACGAATGTTTGATTTCGTGTGTGTTTTCTGATATTTAAAACACGGAGACTGTTCGAGTTGACACGTGAGACAGCTAACTGCGGCTCGCTGAGACTCACCATTAAAACCACAGCCACTGCAGGAGGGCCGCTAAACTGCAACGTGGGCGCAGTCTTATCTCACGCGCTCTCATGCATTAGCAATAAAAGAAGGGGGCCCCCGGCCCTCTCCTACAGCGGAGCTTATCGGACCAGCGCTCGATACCGCGAGCTGAATACTGCACACAGCATTAGGGGTGGTGCTGGGCTCGATACCGCGAGCTGACTTCTTCCTATACGGAATGTAACTTTGCGCCCAGTTTTTGATGAATTGAAAATTCATCCAAACGAAAGTGCATCCTAGATTATATCACTAGAGATCTTAGGGAATGTCACTGTGCTGAGCACCCCGGTCGCAAAAACGTTTTCGAGATTTCGTGTTGTGCGAAATTTACTCTCAAGCCTCCGTCTGCGTGCCGTGTTCTGGTTGTGTTTACCACGGCTGCTACTGATCGAAGAGAGAACTAAAATTTCTAATTATGTAGACCTAGTCATAGGCTTACGACGTACTGGTACTGTGTTGGACTCACGACTGGGAAAGAAGGGTTAGACTCGCCAATGGTACACACTAATTTTTCTTGAACAGCGGAGTGCTTTCCATTGAAAAGCTGAGGCTAAAGCCTCACGTCACTGATGCACCTTTAATGAATTGTCGCTGCGTAGATCAGTTTGTCAAAACTTAAATTTATGTACTAATTAATACGTTTTCTAATTTCATCAAAGTTTTCGCTCGAAATTTTAAATGTCAATGTTTTGTTGTTGGTCAATGACAGACGGGCATGTTCTCAACACAGAAATAAACCTTGACGCATTTTATATTCATCTCGATCTTGTTAGCTAAAAATAGTGTTCGGACTACAAATTATATTGTATTTATTCTGTAGGGAAGAAGAAAAAACTCATTTTTTATTTTTATATGTTTTTTGCATATTTCATATGAATGGACAGTTCCTGTTGCTCGAATGCAGTGCCCTGTCAGTGACGTCACTTGTGCTGCACAGGAGAGCAGCTGTAGGGGCACTGTCTCTACATGAGCTGCTGCACAAAGAGCAGCTGTACACATAGGAGAGCAGCTGTAGGTGTCACTAGCTCTACATGAGCTGCTGCATACAGAGCAGCTGTACAGAGAGGAGAGCAGCTGTAGGTGGGACTATCTCTACATGAGCAGCCGTACACAGAGGAGAGTTGCTGTAGGTTATGCTACGTGCGACCAAACTATATAAAAGTGCCCTCCAAACATCACCGAGGTCCAGAGCAGGTTTCTCTACATTTTTCTGCGCTGAGATTAATGTTTACGGAGCTCTTTCGGGTAGAACTGTCAATACAATGCTGAGCTTGTTCAGCTACCTGATGCGGAGGAGGAAGAGTTCAAGTTTCTGACGAGGAATTGACGGGGGCAAGTCTAGTACAGCGGTCGCGTGGACTGCAAGCTGCCATTTATGAAATCATCGATATTTAAAACATGTGGATGGTACCAGGGCTGTGCGCCAAAACATGTGGATGGTACCAGGGCTGTGTGCCACAACATGTGGATGGTACCAGGGCTGTGTGCCACAACATGTGGATGGTACCAGTGTTGTGTGCCACAACATGTGGATGGTACCAGGGCTGTGCGCTACAGCAAGCGAAGAATACACTCGACTTTTAGGGAAAAATTGCTTTCAATCTGAATACAGTAAAGTAGTTCTTTTCCAGATTTAGCATATAAATCTTGAAAGTGAATGTTTTTTAATTCATTCACCAGCTGTGTTATTTGAGGTTTCTAATTCAATTGTTTATAGTGTCATAGAGGTTTGACTTGATGAAACTATTCCGATACAGGAAAATTTTTGATCATCACATGTTCACTTCATTACATGTAAATATCTCGATAGTATAACTTTTGTGACGATGCTTTGTTTCACACGCACAAGGAACGAAGACTTCCAAAATGTGCTAACGGTGGCTTCAGTGTACTTTTGGAATAAAATATGTACACTTTCTACATGGGACCTCCAATGGATGGATTGAATTATCTTTCTCGTGCGATCCCCTGACAGTCACATTGCTCTTTCTTATTGAATCATACTGAGTGGTACGAGTCGAAAATATCTAATGCTTGTAACTTCCAAACAAAAGTTCACTACATTTGTGTGTGTATGAATTGTGTGAATACACGTAGTTTTGAAGAAGTGAAATGACATTCAACTGAAGTTCCTACACAAAACCTTCAATAAGCTAACGAGTTTTACCAAATTTTGTAAGAAATGATTCACAGCGTTATATGAAAATCATTGTTAAAATTTAGAAGTATGTCTGGAGCAGCTTGTTGCTTCATGAACGACGTGACACAAACCTTGACACATTGCTCAAGAAGTTCTTGCAGTCTTCAGAACGGCTTCGCTTTAAGCGTCAAGAGTGTGAAGGCTGCCACTTCTGTACTTCTATTCAACTGTATATTGTCATAGGCTTTCATTGGGTACAACCAGGACTGGTTAGGACCACCGAGTTCATGGAATGCTGGAATTTTCCTTTTTAGGTCCACCAGTTGCATGTTTTGATGTGAGTTTGGGAAGGCTGTCACGTTGAGACACCCAACATCACGCATGTTGAAACACCCAACATCACGCATGTTGAGTTTTCAATAGAGGCTACAGCTTTAAAATTAAAAATATCTCAGTACGTATACACGTTCATCTTTCACATCTTGATATGAAAATCTCCTGTACTGCAGTCATAGCTTCAGCTTGGTGATCCGCTCCTATGATAGGGTAGTGGGCCCTCGCTAAGCCAGGCATTGAGATCTTTTCTAAATAAATTATTTTTGCTTCATCTAACCATAAAATTCTGTCATCGTTAGTATTTTTGTCGTAAGGTAAATCGGCATCAGATATTTAACAGCTATTTTGTAGCGGAGGTTTCCATGACTACTTCCTGAAATTTTGTTTTGTCTTTTCACATCTATTGTCCCCTGTACGTGGAATTGTGCTGACGGCTCTTAATCTCTATGAACTTAATTGCTCCTCAGTTGTTTCGTGATTCTCTCTCAAAGTTTCGTTTAGTTTTGAGTTAGCCGGAGAAATCATTCGTTTCAGCCTATTTGTTCTTGGTCATTCACTGCAGGTAATTATGTTTTCAAATTTTGGCCTGCTCACAACGAACACAGATCTCACACTGCTTAGAACTCAGAAAAAGCTTTCTGATTCTCTCGTCAGATTTGAATTGTAAAACAGTGTGGTTCATGCCTAAAATTCATGCTAAGTTCTGTTACTAGTTGAACGATTGTGGTTTGAAGAGATAGTCATCGTGTGGCTGTTTGCTGTGAAATAATCCTTCATTAAACTTATCTCCGAATATGTTATCTGCAGTATTTGAAACAATTGTATTTCTGATTGGTAAAACATGAAATTCAAATACCGCTGTTAATTTTTGCTCGTTTTTGTAAGTGCGGTTTTACAGTTTTGCTACAATTCGTCAAAATTTCCCACTATTGGAAAGTCGAATTGACTTTCCCTGTAGTGACTGAGTGAAGAAACCCTGGATAATTATTCGTGGTTGATGTACCTGCTTTGGACCTCTTCTCGTTACATTCAATTTCTATACCGTAAGAAACGCTTTCTAAGCCTTTTAAGTAGGTCTGAATGAATTTTACCACTCATTTGCATGATCAGAGTTCGAAAACAAACATGTGAAGTTGTACACGAATGTTGCGGCTGCTCCTTGTACAACTGCTGGCCGCTCCTGCGACCTTACAACGATGCATGAATGTGGTCAGTGAGAGAACAGCCGCTGCCGCTCTCATGAGGGACAAGTTTTGAGTCGATGTCCATCTACATATGTTATTCTGCGTCTTTGAACTTCACGTTAGGCATTCGATATTTGTTGAAAATTTAGATGATGCTGGAGATAGCTTAAAAAAATTGGGATGGTTGCTATTCCATGACTCAAACTTTGAGACTTAAGCTACAGCGGAAGCTCTTTGAAGTTTGATGCGGTCCAAAAACTTTCATCACATCCTCTCGTGGGGTAATTACAGTTAGGCTGGAGGGAGATTTTACTTGACTGCGTGCGGTAATTAAAATTGGTCCGGATACCTAACTAATCAGCGAGACTGTCATAGAAGACAGTCCGTATCAGTGCTACTGCAAATAACCATATTTTATGTTAGATATACCGTAAATAAGAATGTATCTTAAGAAATTAATATCATTTGTCCGCTATTTTTGGTGGGGCGTGTCTATTAGTACAGGGTGTCTCAGAAGTAACTGACCCTTGCGTTGATGAGTAAATAGGATACCAAATTGTAAGGCGCAGAAGTAACTGACCCTTATAATTTGAAAAATACATTTAATAGGACGCCTTACAATTTGGTATCCAATTTACTCATCAACGCAAGGGTCAGTTACTTCTGGGACACCCTGTACTTCAATAATGACACCAAACTTACTTTAGTTGTAGCTAAATTGCCATGAAAATCTAAAATGTATTCTACTACCTTTCTGGGAGACTACGTAGTCACCAAACCTTACTGACAAGGAAAGAGCTGCGAGTGTTATAGTTGAAGGCACCACTCGCTGGACGACGGAACTCTGACCGTCATTCACAGCTGTAAATGTTAAAACAAAATTTCGTATATTGTAGAGTTAGCGGGATTGTTTTCAGTGGGCTGCAATCGAGGAAAATGTGTCAACTCGACGAGAAAAGTGAAGAATTGCTATAGCTTGGTTGAATAGCTTGGTTCGAAGTGAGAATACGCAATGATTAGAACGATGAAAATAATTGTTCGCTCTACAAAGTGATGATTAGATAGCCGAAACATGGAAATGAAAGGGAGGGTATGTAAAGATCACAGCAACTACAAAGCGATGGTTCACTGCTGGATATCTAGAAGCTGAACAAGACATGAAAGTGCGACAGGAAAATCTTGTTCCATGAACAAGTCGCACGACGTTCCCCGAGCTACCTTCCCAAAGGACACGGAAGGAGCCCCGTAATTCCGTCGGTGCAAAACTCCCGATTAAAATAGAGATTTTTCAGAGTTGGACGATGAGAGGGACGCTGCGTCGGCAGCAGGGATGACAGATGAAGGCTCGCACAGTCCGTCGCGCCGAGAACGAGAGATATTTCGTTCTCGGTCTTTTTGCCGCGTGGTGTGCACATTACGCTGGAGACGAGCTAAACTGCGTAATTATTCTGGACTGGGCATCCTGAGGGGTCTGCCATCGAGTTGCAGTTGGCCACACTCACAGTTTTCTCGAAAAGCTCACCGTTTTGCTCTGTTTTTCCGGTGTGTCATTCTAATCAGGGTGAGGGAAAATCCGTCGCTTCGATATTATCTAAGTGGAAAAAAAAGTGCAATTGAAATTTTTGCGATGATTATTACATCTTCAGGAGTGTGAGCTTGTATTCTGTACCACCAGTTCACGTAGTTACAGCTGCAGATTTCATTGCAGGGCTTGCGTAGCCTAGGAATTTTGCGCTAATGTTATTGAGGTTGTAAAATCATGATATTCTGTGGTATAGTCCGAAACATAAGTTGCATTGTAAGTGGTTCAGTCAGTAGGATAAGGAAAACAAACCTCTGCATTCAAAGTCAAACTTACGTTTCGCATATGCGACTGTGCTCGAGTACGGGGGCCCACAAAAGCAATCAAAAATGAAAAAATTAATTAAGAATGATTCATTACACTGCTGTGGACGCAGAAGATTCATTAGACATTCCACCGTCCAATTAGTGATCGTGTCCGAGCGCTCCGAACTACCTTTTAAAACTACGGATAAAAATGGCTGCATGACCTTTGCTTGAACTCAAAATTAGTTGAAATTGGCGAAGGAAAAAGAAAATAGGTTGATAACCTTATTTAAGAATCATTCATAGGACGCTGACGACTCCCCAACAGCGTAGCTCCCAAGTTTTTAACTTGGGTACCACTGAATTTTTAAAAATAAATAAACTATCTTGAATTGTTCTTCGTCCATATAATACAAAATTCAATCTTCCATCGTAGCACCAGGAGCAAACTCATTTTACACACGCACTCCAGGGCAAAAGTCGCCTTAGCAACGAGCCCTCGAAACCGTGTCGAATTTTTATGTGTCTTTTGAGTCAGTTCGAAAAAAGATTAAATTCAAATCAACAAAAGAGGAAGGAGTTCCGACAAGAAAAGCTCAAAAATGCAGTTGGACTTCCCAGTCCCATTAAAGAGGGTGGCAACAGCCCAACAGACGGGGGATCAAGCCACCCAGTTAAAGAGGAGGGCAACAGCCAAACAGACGGGGGATCAAGCCACCCAGTTAAACAGGAGGGCAACAGCCCAACAGAAGGGGGATCAAGCCACCCAGTTAAAGAGGGTGACAAACAGCCAAACAGACGGGGGATCAAGCCACCCAGTTAAAGAGGGTGACAAACAGCCAAACAGAAGGGGGATCAAACAACCCCCAGTTAAAGAGGGGGGCAAACAGCCCAGTAGTTGGATCAAATAATCCAGTTAAAGAGGGAACAATCAGCCTCAACCAACGTAGGAGGAATCAGCGCAATTATAAGGGGGCAGACGGGGCAAATAAAAAGGGCTAAGAGCCTGACATCAATGGGCAAGTAGCCCAAGAGTTACGTCGTTATTGGCTGGCAGTTAAGTGTGGTCCAGCTGCCTCTGACGCACTCATATTTCCGAAGTTTTTCTCATTTAAGGTGGAAGAATTTAAGGCGAATTATGCAATCACTGGAACAGAAAATATGAAACTAAAATTGGTTCTAAAAAAAACATAGGACGTCGTTTAGAGCTTCCCGTCTGTGTCAACACTGTCTGCATGCAGTCAGCAGTTCCCGTTTGTGTCAACACTGCCTGCATGCAGTCAGCAGTTCCGGCCGGTGTCAACACTGCCTGCATGCAGTCAGCAGTTCCCACCTGTGTCAACACTGCCTGCATACAGTCAGCAGTAAGCGCCTACGTCAGTACTGCCTGCATGCAGTCAGCAGTTCCCGCATGTGTTAACACTGCCTTCATGCAGTCAGCAAGATAGACAAAGTGTTTCACTAGTTTGTCGTTGACGAGAGCATTTAGAAATTACTGAAGCATTTACCCATATCACACTCTGAAATGGATTTTTCATTAATGAATTTACCAATGAATATATCAACAAAAAGGACATTGCTCATAAATTGAATTTTTTAGGAAGTTACTTCGATGGTTAGTATTCGTTCATTATAGAACACCCTCGCTATCCATGCTCTAACTCGAGTGCTTCTTAACTTGAGTGCAAGCGTTCAAGCACTCCGAAGATTGAAAACTTGTAGTTCTGGATGTATATCATTGCTGTTATCAGTATAAGTATTGCCATCAGCAAGAATTTTAATATCGTATTTTCAGCTCATTTCATTTCAAAATAAATTACGTAATCGAAATGAATAACTCGTGCGTTTTCCTGAATAGAATAACTTCTGTGTGGTTCAAATAGAATCACGCCAGTCTGGAAAGGATGGTTTCATCTCCATTTCAAAGCCATGATTTGAGGCCTATGGTCGTACTCAAATTATCATCAGCCAAGGGAGGACTGATGGATTACGGACGCAGACTCGAGTGAGTGTGGATAGATAATTGCGCAAATTAAGAGCCTGACGTAAAGCGCCATTTTTCTGTTTTGCAGGATGCAGGCGGCGGGGACACTGGAGCTCAAAAAAGTAAGTTTCTTGCATTCTAATATTGACTGAGACTTGCATTCTTCATTTCGTTCAAAGATGAAGATAAGTGTGATTGTTCAAAAGAGTCATGTTACCTAAAGGAATAAAAATGGTTCGAAAACTTACCAAGTATCCTGAAAATTTACAAAAGACTTCATGGTATTATAGGCTATTTTTTGAGTGAGAAATTTCAAGTAATAAGTATAAAGCCAATGAAATAACTTTTAAAATGACGAGTTATTAGCGGTGCAAAGGTTGTATCACGAAAATGGTGCAATATAAGGAGGCTGGCTACAATGGCACCCGAAGCCTTAATACACAACCGCAGAATTAAATACCACTTTGACGTATAGAATCGAACACAGGTCCTTCGTCCTGCGTAATAATTCCCTGGGGTACGTGTTAGGCCCCAAATAAATTTCATTACGGATGGTTACCTTCAAATTAAAGGATGATACTCCAAACGCTTTCTTACTGATTGGGCCGAACGAGATAGGAGGTCTGGTTGTCAAGTTTTGGCTGCGTACACCGTTTGAACAGAGCAAAAAATTTAGTTCTAGGCATGCGAAATAGGGAAGCCAGGCAGAAAGTTGTGACCGCAACGTTTCGGTTTTCGTTAATACTTTTGATCCTACTCTTTACGTCTCGGAGCACGAACGAAGTTCACACGCAAGCGAAAGTGGCTCGTTGTACCTTTATAGAGATGTAAAAAGTAGAGTCAAAATTATTGAAGGGAAACGGAACCGTACACTGTCACCATGCGCCCCATGTCACACTTTGCCCCGACTTATTTTATATTTATGTCATGAACATGGGTTTTTTAATGTACACATATTTGATTAGAAAATGAAACAAAGCATCAATATAATATACGACATACATCGAAGACTACATGCAATTATTAAACTGTGATGGAACTCAAAGAAAAAATTCCCGTTTCAGAGCAGAAAAGCATCTCCGCCGGTGAGTTGATCCATATTTCCTTTACTTCAACATCCTTTAGAACATTTTTGAGTTGAATTCCAGTTTTCCTACTAGTGCCAGAGTTCTGAGTACTGCTGGAACTGGCACAATCAAGCCTGGAATGGCTCTAGACTCGTGTTTTGAGCTCGTCAGTCTTGGAATGACAATTTTGTCTCCTCCACCTTTCTTTGCGTTGGGTTTTGCTTCTTAAACTCTGGCCATCCTCACGGAATTACCATAATAGATCCTTGAGCCACTTCGGCCTCCTCTGGTAAAAGAATCAATCCTAGCAAAAAGCTGACTCTCCGCCTTCCAAAAATCTGCAGACTTCATTTGCGAGGCAGCTCCAGAAAATTTCTGCCATGTTTAATTGAACTTTCTTCTCGCACGGAATTTTCAACGGATGATTCAGGCTGCCGGGGCTTCACAGTTTATTTCTTTATTTTATTTTACTTTTCGGTCACACTCACTTATGTAAAGCGGAGTTTTCACATCCTGCAGGTGTATGCACTTCATTGCTTCTCAAGTGATTTTATCGTTAGTTTGAAGGAATGGTTCCATTCTTAAGACGTGAGGTAAAACGTGTGAAATTTAATTGATAAGCTCCAAACCTGCAGAAGCTGCAGCTGTAAATCGCTCAGAGAGAACAAAATTGAGTCATAATCTGCGTGGTTGGCCTGATTTTTATGAGAGAAAATGCGACTTGAGCCAGAATATAGAACTTCAAAAACTCTTTTGCCTTCTCCTTCGGACAATTTTACAATTTAAATTTTCGTTGTGTTTGAGCTACAGTGCGACTAAATCAGTTCTCTTTTTATTTGAATAACTTGACTGATTTTTCCTTAGAAGAATGTTGACACGTTGAACCCGGTCAATAGGCAGCAGCTTTATCGATATGCAGAGTACCCGATTAAAGCGTATGAGAACACACGTTGTTTGGCTATTGCTGCATTTTGTCATACTTAGCTTGACAGCATCTGCGCTCCAAAAAATGACGGCGACTTCTACTTTTTAAGTGAAAACGCACGCTGCAACTATGGTTTCAAAAGCAGACAATAGAGATATTATTTTTTCCCTTTCTTAAATTTGTTAGATCTTTCATGTACAAATTTCGTGAAGAATTAGGTAAAAGATGGAACTTGACACGAGTGTCACAGCAGTAAGCGCATTCTAAACGCTTCAACTTGATCAGAAAACCTGAATTTTTCTTGCGACTCTTGGAAACTTGATAATGACTTTCCCAGGAAGTCCACGACGTCACCAATGCATAATCTCCGTGTGAGAACGGACGAGTAAATATGCTCTGCATGATGACATGAGATGTATACGATGAGTAAACGTCTATTTTTACCACAAAAAATGAATAAAGATGTCTTAGTCAAACCAGAAAGGCTCTTATTTAATGTTATAAGCTCTGCAGACGATAAAAACTTTTTTAAGAAAGAAAATTTTGACCTCAAGAGCACACATTTCGAATACTTCGAAGTAAAATTTTGTACAGAAATTAAATCACACATAAACAAGTGAGACTTGCGTTGAAGACTACCTGCATCAGTCCTACTGAAATTTAGCACTAGTGCGGTTGCAGGAAAATACTTCCGCCTTTGAGAAATAACTTTTCGAGTGCAATGGCGAGTTACCAAAAATAGCAAATATTCCTTTTGTTCTTGTTTCAGTGAAAAAAGCCATTCTGACTCCACGCCAAAGCCTTGATGATGCCGGTAGTTTTTAGGCTCAACATAACTAAGAGTCTGAAGTTCAGCAGACGTCGCTACATTCTTGAGCAAGACTGTGGCTGGAAAACTGCAAAAAATTTCTTTCATAAACGAATTTATCTCTAAAATACCTCTAGGCTCATGAGTTGGGCTTGTCAGCGTGTACGTGCGTTTCCCATTTTTTCGGCTCTCAATTCCTGAAATGAACTTTAGTCACGTAAGACATACGGTAACAAACCAAAGATGTATTCTTTGGACGCTTCACGTTCCTAATTTTTTCATTGCTGCTGCTTTGACAATTCAATGAGTTGACTTACTAGCTCAATCTGAAGCGACAGGGGTAGGAAAACTTCAAAAACATATTCTTGTTGAAGGGGTTCGTGAGGGGATGAACAGCGATGGCGAGAAGTTATTACTTGATCGTTTGATTTACTTCTAACTTTTAATAAATATATCAATATCAGAAAAAGATTAAGATTAGGGATCCCCCCCAGCTACAGACCTCACTTTAAATACATCGTTTGAACTTTGTGCAGTGAATGACAATTTTGTAGGATTCTTTACGGTGATTTGGCTTTCAATGATTGAGAGCAGGGCGAGAGTGCATCATCGGATGAAGCAAACTAAACACTTTGAAAAAATAAGAAAATTCATTCATTCTTCTCAGAAATCTGTTGCTACTGCATGCACCTCATTTACAAGTTCATATTTGTAACTCACTAGCTTTTTTGTTAATATAATTGGCTGAAGAACTACAACGCGAGTCCAGTAGATAATTTATTAAGATGCTACTCGTACCGCTAAAGTTCCCGAAATTCCGTGCTGAATCACAGCCACAAATTCCTCGGTCTCTTATGCCTGATGAGAGGTTCTACCTACGAGATCACGGCATCACGCTCTTGTCATGTGAAGTTTGACGGTTAGGATTACGTGGCACTATTAGTACACTGCTGTAGAGTGAGCTATCAAAATAGCGAGCAATCGAAAATATTCTTTCTATGATTTCTGGCCTGAACATCGACGAGCATAACGAGGGTTACAATACATTTCAATGCAAGGGACGAGTGCTGCCGTCTGTACAGTAATGAGTTGCCTCGCCTTGCTTTCTGTCTGAGTGGCAGCCCGTGAACTCGACTGAATACATTCCAGCTTGAATTGTGTGCGAGAAAGGGAAATGTGCACAATTTTATTCATCATGCTGGTAGACTCACTACAATTTTTTTTGTAATTGTGTTTGGAAATTAATGGGCTGCGATTGCTGATAAAACAATTATTTCATTGATAAAAAATTTGACAATTTTATCAATTTTGCTTCCATGAAATAAATACTAATTTATTTGCTTACGATTAGTTTACTTTTTTTCTCTTGGACTGGAGAGTAATTTGAGTAACATTGCTCAGGAATGCTTGCTGCTTGCAAAGAAGTTGAGCCGTTCTCAATATTCAGAAATGAATGAAAGAATTTTGGAGGTATCTGTGCTAAGAAATAAAAACTGAAGCATATCCTGCCGTGTTGTCTTAGCATCTCCTTTTTAGGTCAAATAATTTTAAATTCTTCATTCTATACGTTCTCCTAGTTTTTAATTTGTTATCCTGTATTGATATTCTGTAACTGAACATAAGCGGATGGTAGTGATGTGTCGAGGATATTAGATTCTCTGTAATAGAAAAAAAAACGATATTGAGGCTGCTCACAGACACAGCGGAACATGTATTGAACAAATGTTGAAAATTAATTCACCAGCTTCTACTCCGATTTAAACACCGATGCTTAGCCTGACGCTGGTCACACGCCCTCCGGCGGAAGCGTACCCTGTGATCGGCCCACACCCCCACTACGTTTCACCGTCTGCCTCCACTACACAGTCTACACTGCTTCAGCAGACAGGACGGCTTCGGCGCAGTCGTCTCTCGTCATTCGACCCCCAGGCTTACTGTTGCCAACGGCTGAAAAATCTCTTGAAATTTCAAGGATATGGGCTCTATTGACAGCGCAGCTGTTTTCATTTTTTGAGATGTTAAGAGGGCGTTCTTTGATTTCGAACACCGCAAAAAAAGTCAAGGGCAATTCAGAACACTGCGGGGATTTGGACAAGCCTATCAAACATGGATTTTACATGTAGCTAATCACTTGCATCGCATCAATCATGATGGAAGCTTATTACTTGGCGATAACTGTTGTACATCTCAGAATATTAGTTGTTTAACCCTGAATTTGCGCGCAAAGAATTGATTTTAAGCCATTACTAATTAATTAAAAAAAATGGTTTAATCTTTTAGGGATCTAAAAGCTTAAGGTTTCTAGTTAAGTAATTAGAACAAAATTTGTCCATTCTATTCACATTTGATATACAGCAATTTCCACAGTTCGACGATTTTTATCACCTGTTGATACCTAAGCAACCTAACGTATTCCATGCTGCTTGCATAAATTTTCATGCAAACCAGGAAATTAATTTCACGGTTCTCAAGAATAACTTTGTCTTCGTCGTCAGAGTGGTGTAAGGCTGTAAGTTGGCAACAGCCGCAGACTCGCAGACCGCAGTCAGTGTCGCAGGTGCTATTGGAGGGAGGTTAGTGAGGTGTGTGGTGCGCCCAAACTACAGTGCCTGACGTACCTGCGTACCTGTCCAGGTGTCACAACTCTGCGGCCTGCGTAACTCTTAACAATTGTGAGCTTTGTGCTGAAGTTGCGTGACATCAGGGATAGGGTGGCAGTCTTGTTTTGACTTGCAAGGTGACTCCAACTTCCACGAATCTCGTGTTGTGGCAAAGTTCAGAAGTGTGCTTACGGCTGCAGTAATTGTGATGATCCAGCGAGTTGTTTAATCTTCTTAGTTTGCCATTTATTATATTAGTTTAACTAATTAATCAGAATATTAGTCATGATGATGGATTGGTTGTTTAATTATTAGCTCTGATTTCCTATTTTGTTATTAATTAAATCTGATTGCCTGCGTTTTAATTCTAATTGGCTACCTGATAATTTATTTTGTTTTTTCTGCTAGTTAGAGAACAGGCCAGTTTAGCCATTGACTTGTTATACCTGTTTGGTGCTAGTTAAATGTTAAATTTATATGGGAAGTAAATGAAGAATTTAATTTAACCAGTCAGTTGTGAACGACGCTTGCCTAGTTCCTAATGAAATTAGTCCTGGTGCTTTACGTTACAATCTGCTCAGCAAGTTTGTTAAAAACCTGGTAAAAAGTTAGTGGTTAAATTTCCTCATACGATAGTTTATTGCATATGCTGAAATGTTCATTATTAATTTTGGTAATCTAGATTTGTGTCATTACTTAGAGGATTTGATGTTGAATACGACTGGCAGAGGTCAGGCAGAGGTCCGTGAGATTTAGAGATCGGAGAGAATATTTTGGAGGTCAGGCAAGATTAACAGTTTCGTTTATTTAGTTTTAAAGAAAGGTTGATATACATTTGAGAAAGTTAAAGCAGTTTAACACTTTGCATGAGGAACAAATTCTTATTGCAGTAATGATCATGGGAGAACCTAGACGAATTTGATTTATTCTTATCCCCATTTTGTAAAATGTTGCATTAAAGGCCTAGAATTGATCCTAAAACCCCTTGGGAGGTAAATCATACGCTAATTTCGACATTACCGATCACATTTAGAGGCAGCGCGTGAAGCGCGTCGAGGAGAACTGTTCTGCAACGTGCATTCGAGGCTTGAATATCCGTAGGAACTTTGGGAGCTTCAGAAGTGAAATTCAGAGAAGTTTAAAATTCCGACGCTACCCCCTACACACACCTCTGTACAGGTGTTGGAACTCAAGTGTTGCATTTGTTAATTCTAATTGAGGCTGCTCACAGACATTATGTGGAACATGTATTGAAAAAATGTTGACAATAAATTCACCAGCTTCTACTCAGGTGTGTTGGCAACACTTGAGTATTGTGGCGCTTCTCTCGCTACTCAAGGCGGCCTCGCGGTGCTTATTACAAGTGTTCGTGGGCATAGCATTGATATAAAGTCACCTCCCCTCCGGGCCCAAAGGATGGGCATAAAGCTTAGGTGGATTAGGCTTGTTTACCTTGTGCTGTGGGAACTGTAGACTGAAGGGGGACACAGCAAGGTTACCTCCGCTATAGATAGGCCTTCGGGAACCTGTCTTTCTAGCCCACTTAACTTCTTTCAATTTTCAGAATTTCTTAGCTACCTCTTCTTTGTTTTTTCCTTTTCCTCCTTAACTTGTTGTTTCTACGCGCTGAGAATCCTGCGTGGGAACACACCTGTGCATAGATTCCGCATTTTTTTGCAGTCCATTGTAGATGACCTTTTCTCTTCGCTTTCTTCGTATCTCGTTTCATGGGGAGAGGAAATAATAAGCTTGAGTTGCCGACGTGGTGCCAATTAAAATATAAGCTTGATGAATTTTGCTGTAATGGCTGCCTCAGCTGAAATGAAACCATTGATAAATTCTGAATAAATTTAGAAGAGCCAGCAATTTAGAAAACCCTACATTTGTTTTGAGTAAAATAGTCTGATCACTAACTTCAACAGGCGCTGCATCCCCTCAGGGGGCATAGGATAGGCCATAGGCAATAGAGGTAGGTTAGTTAGGTTTGTCTATCCTATGCTATGGGGACTAGCGCCCCCAGGGGAGCACCGCTAGGCTACCTCAGCTTTAGATAGGCCTTCGGGACTTCTATCTTTCGTGCCCACTTTGCTTCTTTCCGTTTTCATTCCTTCTTCGCTATTTCTTATTTGTCTTTTCTTCCTCTTCCTTCTTAACTTGCTGTTTCTATGCGCAGGGGATCTTGTGTGGGAACACACCCTGTGCATAGATTCCCCGTTCTCCTAAGTCCATACTAAATGGTCCCTACTCTTTCGGTGCGACATAGTCTTGAGTTGCTGAAGCGCTGCTTTCACTACTACTACTCATACTCATACTCAACAGGCGCTGGGTCTAGTATGTACTAGGAATTTGTTAAAGGTGTAATTTATTTGAAAAGTTTTTGCTAAGCTTATGTTGAATTTTGAATTTTCAGATTTCTTGTGAACGAGTCGGTGCGCTTGAAGTGAAATTGTGATAGTTTCCCTGTGTGTTGAAAAGTTGGTGCTTGTGTTGTTCAAACTCCATTTTGGTGCCGTGCAGTGCTGAAAATATCTCTTACCAGTGCATACCGAGAAAGCAGACGAGCCTATCATCTCGACCATATCGCCGGCCGCAGCAGCCGACGGCGGAAGGCAGGTAAGCGGTATACCTTCTCCTCACGAGCGTGCCGAGCTGAAAATATTTCACCGCAAAACTGCATGGGCGCAAATGTTGCGTGGCGAATAGACGTCATGATTCAATGTTCTTGATGAAAGCACATCGGTAACAAGTGTCGCTGTGCCGGTCTACACTCTGTGCAGCTGTCGCATGGAGATACGCTTTGTGTGTCCCTGGGCGCGGTAGTACTGGTGCCTGATTTGGACGGGGTTGAGGTACAAACTTTGTCACACGAAATTCAAGCTAGCTGTCAGAGCTGCCTGAAATATATTGTGGTAAAATTGCTAACCGAGAAATATAGAACGAAAGCTGCATGCATGACATTGGCCAGTATTTGGCTTTAAATGATTACGCTACCTGAAATACTGTTGCAAGTATTAGATAAATCGGGATCACGTGCTTTCGAGCTTCATCGATTTAACACTTTGACTACGATTCTCCACACAGGTAAAATTACGTGCTGACAAATATCTCTATTCTGAATTTAAAAATGAAGGATTTTGGTTCCACAAATTTGGTTATTCTATTAATTTTCTTTCTAATCAGAACTAGCTTATTCGATTGATAAACTCAAATTTGACGAAAACTTGAAAATTTGTATTTATACATGATAGTGCTTCGGTTACATTAGGTTAGAAGAGCGCGTGTACCGTATATGACCTACTCGGGAGGCAAAGTGTTAATGCACCTCGTGTAGATTAGTTAGGAATTTTGCGTGCGTGTTTTTATGAATATCATACATGAACATGTTGGCTTTTTTACCTGAGAGTAGTTTCGAAAACTTCCAGTTGATAGTCGAGTTGAAAAATTCTAGTGAACAGACTAAAAAATTAAAATTTCATCTTAACGAGAATCCGAGAACTACATTCATCAATGAATCCTGTAAATGCATCTTACATCGTCTAAAACGAACCGGATTGATTTGTGCTAATAATGGCTAATTTTTCTAACGTGGGCAACCCATCTAATTTTGGATGCTGCTGAGGATCTAAGGTTTCGATTAATTGTTCTGTCTTAAACAGGTTCTTGTCTGCATTTTTCGCTGTCAGAGTAAATTCGGAGTTTTTTGAAATCAATTTCTGTGATATGTGGGTCAGGCTCAGTGCGTTGCATACGCTAGTCATGAACCTTTCGTGGAAACTAGAGTTCCATTCGAATGTGGCGCACGCTCCCATGGTCGATCGCTTTCTAATTCAATTTCCTATTCAAACAGACCTGTAACTTGCGAACACCTGACGCTCTTATCACGCCTGTACGCACTCAATTTGTCATTCTGCTCACTGACTCTGTTCGAGACACTGATCATTATTCTCTAATAATTAAAGGGTAGCGTAAACTGGACGGCATGTTAAAGGTAGCACAAGGGGCGGGAAGTGGAAACATGCAGAGGCTGTTTGGCTTGTCACCGTCGTCCAGGTGCCGTGCCGTCTAGGGGCCGTGCCGTCGTGTCGTCTAGGTGCCGGGCCGTCTAAGTGCCGTGTCGTCTAGGTGCCGTGTCGTCTAGG
>VOMN01060190.1:0-10823 GCA_014899125.1 Orchestia grillus
TAACCAAATTTGTGAAACCAAAATCCTTCATTTTTAAATTCCCAGTAGAAATATTGGTCGGCATGTAATTTTACCTGGGTGGAGAATCAGAGTCAATCAACGTGTTAATATTCTTTTTCTAGTCTGTTGCAGAAATTCGTTAGCGACTGTAAAAGGGTTATAAGAAACGTCAAATTTTAGGAAATAAGATTCTCAATAAAAATAGAATGGACCATAAGATACTATTTGACCTGCCGGCTATTGCGTCGGAACATTTCTGATATTTATCTCTCATCTTCCCCATCATCCGTCTTATCAAAAGTGGATAGTTCTTTAGCGCGTCAAATTCAGCAGGAATACGGTGTACAAATGCTGGTCTCCGTGGCAACGGAACTGTGATCAGACCAATGTCCTGCCAAATAGCCTTACTCGCGAATGTTACCTTCAGTTGCTGAGAGAAAAAATCTTTCCAGAACTCGTAACAAGCTACGGTGATCAGTTCAACGAAATTTGGTGGATGCAAGATGGAGCACCTTGTCGTTGAAGTTATGTTGTTAAAAATTATTTACAAACCGTCTTTCCAGGGAGAATAATGGCAATTGGATTTGAGCCAGATTGGCCCCCTATGTCACCGGACTTGACAACCTATGACTTTTTTATGGGGTCATGTAAAATCAAGCGTTTACGCTTCCCCACTACAAACTTTAGACGAGTTAAAACACCGTATTACTGCTAAATTTTATGGGTTATACAACAATCCACGCGTTATAAGACGGGTGATGAGGAATATTAGAGACAAATGTCAGAAATGTCTCGACGCAGTTGGCCGGCAGGTCATATTTATCTAATAGTCCATTTAATTTTTATTGAAAATTTTATTTCTTGAAATTTGATTTTTCTTAAAATCCTTTTGCTGTTGTGAACAAATTTCTGCATCAAACTAAAAAAAATAACATTCAAATCAGTTTATAGGTCAGCATATGACACACTTATAAAGAGAGGGTTCGTTTATTTGCGGGAGACTTTGCGTAATGATAACTGTTACGTTTTTTTTCAGAGGGGGGAGGGAGTGGCAGCGCGGTGGTGTTGGGCATGATATATGGGCAGAGCCCGTCCACTCTTGTACGTCGAAGCGGTGAAGGTAATGCCGCTCTGGACAAGAATGTGTCGGAAAAAATGTTGTACCAGGGGTGTGACATTCAGGAATTGAAAATCTTGTATTTATGCAGGATAATGCACCCTACCACTAAGCAAAGCTAGTTATGAATTATTAAGAGGAACGAGGAATAGAGGTTATCGACTATATTCCTCAGAGTCCAGACTTAAATCCCTAGAGACTTATTGAAGACTCTGGGCAAAGATGATTTTACAAAAGATCCAGAAAATGTTGAAGATTTCTGGTTGAAATTGCGAGAGGAATGGTCACCGATTACAGCTGACGAGTGTCGTGATTTGATGAAATCCTGCAGGCGTAGATGAGCAGGGGCTGAAACAAGGATTATAAATGTTGTAATTCACCATTTGTGTTCTGCCTTGCTTTAGCGATCAATTAAAAAGTTGATTTTGTTTCTTAATTTTAAACACCCAGAAATAAAAAAGTTTCCGTACCTTTAATGTATTATTTCTGGTAACCTGAAAATTTTCTTGAAACTTGAATTATAGTACATGATTATATTCAGTGAAAGCTTCGGTAAAATTGAGCTCATTTCTTTTTCTAATTGCACAATTTTAATACTTGTTCCTTAATTGTAGACAAGATTGCAAGTTGATGTCATGGAATAGTTTCAACAACCTCTAAAATTTGAACCTCATCGAGCAGTTTTTGAACGGGTTCCAGAGTTGGCTTCGTGCCTCTTCATCAAGATTGAAAGATTTCGGCCAATGGCCGTTGCAGTGGAGGGTAGGACTACAAAGGGGTTACTGCAAAAAATTCCTTCCATCTATGCCGCAAGTATAACAGCTGCAATTAATTCGTTCAAACTAAGTCGAATAAATTTTTCAAATTGAAACATTTTTCTGATTTCCGAGCACGTGCATTAGTTGTATTGGGACACAGAATTCTCGGTGAATTTGCGAGAAAATTATTTTTTGCGGCAGCGTTGACGCCTGGATGGCCGCCCGAATTTTCTGTTGGACCAGGAAATGTGGACAGCGAAGTCTTAATTATGGGAAGGAACATCTCATCCCTGGTTGGGAAGTGTGAGGAGCTACACCAACCACAGAATACCACACATTGTACCAACCACAGAATACCACACATTGTGCCAACCACAGAATACCACACATTGTGTCAAACAACAGAATACCACACATTGTGTCAAACCACAGAATACCACACATTTTGCTGCCAGTTCGGGAACACCAGAGCGTGACCCGTGTGGCTGTCTCACCTGAGATCACCTGCGCTGGGGAAGTAATTGAGAGAAGGTGAAATGGCTGCAAATGGCAAGATACTCTGCCTGAATTCATTCTCACTAGCACCAGGTCGCTGGAACTTGAGTCCTGGCTCACACTTCAAGTGGAATGCGATGCTCGAGTTGGGACTTGGGAGACAAGAGTTTGATGGTGTTGGTGACCAGAGCTGGCCGTGTTGTCAGCGGCCTGACCAGAGCTGACCGTGTTGTCAGCGGCCTGACCAGAGCTGGCCGTGTTGTCAGCGGTTTGACTAGGGCTGGCAGTTTACACACATAGTCAGCTTGAGCAGCCCCACACAGGCTGACGCGTCACACCAGCGGTTGCAGTACACAAACCGTACGTTTCAGTTGTCATCCCGCAGATTCTCAACAAAACGCTCCTTCAAGAGATGCTGTCCTACATTTGTCCAGACGGGAATGAGGAATAAAATATGCGTTGTTCCAGTGGCCACGGAGGACTTTATCCCAACATCAGCAGCGCGACGTCTGTGACCTGACTCTGCGGTATATCTTTCCAAGCTACCATTGAGGTTTCCTGTCTGATAGGAAACCTATCCCAAGTTTCTTATCTGACAGCGCCATGAAAACTGATATTGCGGCTTTCGAAGGCTAAATGGCGTCTCTCCAAAAGTTAGCATAAAAGCATTGTCTCTAATAAGTTTCATTTGCCTCTGAAGATTGTGAATACATAAAATCGCATTGTTAATGTGTATAGTAATCTTTTAGTCCAAACCTGAAAGCAAGGAAAATTTTCACCCTTACACATGGTACAACTGTTGTGAAATCGGTGTGACTGATAACAGGAGTGAGATAACAGCGGCTCACACGAGTAACTGATAACAGGAGCGATGGATAAAACCCATGCGCCTGCCCAAAGTAAAACAGGGAGGTCATTGCGGTGAGAACTTTTTTATCAATTAGCTGCGTGTACACTTGTAAGACTAATTTAAAAATGTGTACAGTTAAGATATCGAGCAGAAATTACATGTGTCCCAGTGGAGCATCTTCCCAAAATAGGTGCTGAGTCGGAACAAGTGCGACTGGGATGCATAATTAGCGCACTCCCAGACCGCCTCAGCACCAAATTCAAGAGCGGAGCAAGCAGAGCTCAAAAGTTCATTTGAGATGACAGCTAGCGGCGGTGCAGACGGCTTCTCGCCTGGCCTCCTCTGCCACAGCTCGCCAGCTCGGAGCGCAGGATGGAACATGACAGAAACTTTGGCTAGGCTTGCACGTGTTCATGGACATGTCAGAAATTTGCCACGTTTGACGTGGTGATGGGGTTCTGCATGGACGGACATGAGAGTATCGCAATGCAGGGCTGGCGTTGACAGAAGCAATGAACTCATGACGCTTGACACGGTCATGCTTTCATTAAAGTTCTGAAGACCCAATCAACACACAGCTCTATTACCTGTCTGCGTGGACCAATCAAGGGCCAGCTTGTTGACCCTGTAGTGGCCTCGGAGGCCTCTCACTGGTAGGCCTCCTTCTAACGACGCAGCCGCCATTGGTCACAGTTCCTGCCCCTAGGCCCCAGTCCGACAAATCGGGAGGAGCTGTGTTCGAGGGAGGAGCCAGGACTCCCACCGGGGCTGCCTGCTCCTCTTCAGTACATAAACAGAGCTCTCGCAAGTAACACCTTTCTGTGACAGCCGTTTCGTCGTTTCGAAACATTATTACCGCGAGATTCCGTTCAAATTTCCCAGTTCGTTGTACGGTCGCTGAAACTTTCCTCCCTGCATTCGCCCGAGGGAAGCGAGACGGTTTTCACGGGGAAAGAAATTTGAAGAAATTGTGTTTACAGTGAAGTGTTGACCGACCGTTGTGCGCCGCGACCGACCCAACGATCAATTGATTCGGCTTCTTTCTGAATGATTCCATCACTAGAACTGTTTTTAGTGACTGCTTGAAGGGTTGTTGTTCAGCGAAAGAGAATTCGCAGGTCTGAACGTGAGCGATGGCAGTGCAAATGGAGCTGCAGCTGCGAACGAGCTTCTTCCCTCCGCCGCTGGCGCTGGAGCCTCCGCCACCTCTCCTGTCGCCTCATAAAACCCCATCATCCTCTTCCAGCCCCAGCTCACCTCCACAATCTGTGAGTCCCTACCTGCCTCCCACTCCCCCCGGGGCTGGATCCCCTCCTTCATCACGATTATTTCCAATGGCCACTCCAGCTTTTAATGTTTTTCCCATGCCATACCAAGCTGCCCCCGCGCAACACCCGCAGCAGCAACACCAACATCGCTGCGCCTTGCCGTTCAGCATAGACAATATCCTCAAGCCTGACTTTGGTGCTGGCAAGCACGGGGATGACACAAATGCAACCGTCAATAGAGTTAGCAAAGGGTCAGACCATGAAAATAAAGTTGAGTCGAATAGATCGTCGCCTGCCACACCAGAGCTGCTACTCAGAACGCCTCCACAGACTCCCGACTTGCCGCGCCGCCTCGAGTCTCCGGTCGACTTGAGTCACAAACTCCCCTTAGCTCTTAGTCAGAATTTTTTAACAGACGCCGCTGCCAAAACTAACAATAATTTCTTATCCCACTCAATCAGTTTCCTTATGAACCCTGCTAACCACCCTGTAAATCATTTTAGCCCAATGGCCCACGCCCTACAGCCTCTACAACACCACCTGCAGCAGCACCTCTTCCAGCAACACGCCGTCAGCCCACACCTCCAGCAGCCCATCGTTACCAAGCCCATTCCTCTCTCTTCCACGACAGCCTTCCAGCTCTTGAAACCCTTCAACACCCTCAATTGCCTCACTGAGCACCACAAAAGGCTTCAAAACCAACAGCAACACGTAGGCCTCCAGGCTCAACTTCATCAAGAACTGAAGAAAGAGACCAACACCAAAACACAGAAAGAAAATGACGAGCTTCTACCTTTAATTACCAGTAAAAAGGACATCTATGTTGACGAATTTTCCAACGACCACCACCAAGATTCGGATGCCCCAACTCGGACACAACTGCAGGTGCCGTCGCCCACCCCCAGCAGCTGCTCCACCAACAGCAACTGCTCCAGTCTGCCTGAGAGCCCCGGCGGCAACGCGATTAACAGCAATACCAATAATAATAATAATAGTAATATAAATAATAATAACAATAAAAGCGTGCCTAGTTCGAAGGAAAATAAGAGCGTGAAGGACAGCAGAAATGAGAGGAGCGGCAGCAAAGGTGGCAGCACTTCAGACAGTTTGGATGAACTAGTCAATCCCAAAATTCCTGAAGACAGCAGCAACTGGCCAGCATGGGTCTACTGCACCCGCTACTCTGACCGGCCCTCCTCAGGTTAGTGCTGCTCAGTGTTGCTGTGCTGCTCAGTGTTGCTGTGCTGCTCAGTGTTGTTGTGGTAGTGCTGCTCAGTGTTGCTGTGTTGCTCAGTGTTGTTGTGGTAGTGCTGCTCAGTGTTGTTGTGGTAGTGCTGCTCAGTGTTGTTGTGGTAGTGCTGCTCAGTGTTGTTGTGGTAGTGCTGCTCAGTGTTGTTGTGGTAGTGCTGCTCAGTGTTGTTGTGGTAGTCCTGCTCAGTGTTGTTGTGGTAGTGCTGCTCCTGGTCTGCTCAGTGTTGTTGTGTTAGTCCTGCTCCTGGTCTGTTCAGTGTTGTTGTTGTAGTCCTGCCCCTGGTCTGCTCAGTGTTGTTATGGTAGTCCTGCCCCTGGTCTGCTCAGTGTTGTTATGGTAGTCCTGCTCCTGGTCTGCTCAGTGTTGTTGTGGTAGTCCTGCTCCTGGTCTGCTCAGTGTTGTTGTGGTAGTCCTGCTCCTGGTCTGTTCAGTGTTGTTGTAGTAGTGATATACTTACATTTTCATCAATGTACTGTAGAAACATTTTCTGCATTCACTGTTTAAATATAAAAAATTGCTGGTACACAAAATTTAAAGAGCTAACGGTATTTCAATAAATTATTTTTAAAATATTCCTGAGAAAAACATCACATTTCTTTAGAATATTCCTGAGTAAGTCATCACATTCCATTACAATATTCTGAGTAAGTCATCATATTCCATTAGAATATTCCTGAGCAAGTCATCTCATTCAATTAAATATTCCTGAGTGAGTCATATTTCAATACTGTGCTCTTCCAGCAAAGAAATTACGTTCACTAATTAATTTTCTATTCTAAAATTTACCTCAAGAAGTATTGTGCATAATTTGATGCACAGTAACACAAATTAGGGCTTACTAGAATGGATTAAATGATAATTAACCATATGAGGGAATTTTAACACCATTTATCAGATTTATTAATTTTATATTCTATTAAGGACACTAAGAAAGATCATTACATGTTAATAACAGGAAATCCCCAAAGGTATCGCCGCTTTAAAACTAGATTTTCATGCAATCTATTTAAATAAAAATGTAAACGTTTATTTGTTCGAAATCTCGAATGGCCGGAAGCTCTTCACGGACCGCTGGCAAATTTTGATGCAACATGCCAATCGAATACGCGTGTGTTCTTATAAATATATACATGTATATGTTTTTGAAAACATTTTATGCCTTTTTTTGGAAACTTTTTATGCATGTTTTTGAAAACTTTTTATGAATGTTTTTTGGAAACTTTTTATGCATGCTTTTTGGAAACTTTTTATGTATGTATTTTTGGAAACTTTTTATGCATGTTTTTTGGAAATCCCTACCAAGCAACAGCAACGTGTGGTCGGGTACAACTAGTATAACATATATTCTTGAATATATTACTTTATTTTTATATCCCGGGAACTGATGAGGAAACACAAATGAAAATCAGATTTAGGTGAAAAAATACAATTGAAAATTAGGCGTATTGCATGAGTTAGTTCTACTATTGGTATTTATTTAAGTCATTTTCTATCAATTGTTTTTTTTTACTTGAAATGTAACAGCGAGATTAATTTTAAACATTAAAAAATCAAGTGAGCTACGTGCTCAATTTATTCAAAATGAAGTAGTTAAAGTTTGTTTAAAATCTGGTATAATGAACGGATTATTTTTTTATTCCTTATGTGATTTTTGAGGGTGCAGTGTAAACTCCAAGCGTTGCATGAAGTACACGGTCAGCATTACAGTACCCCTGTACACCGAGCAGTTCCCCAGTACACTGGGCAGTACTCCAGTACACTGGGCAGTACACCAGTACACCAGTACACCGGGCAGTACACCAGTACACCGGGCAGTACACCAGTACACCAGTACACCAGTACACCAGTACACCAGTACACCTGCTAGCGCCTGGAGATGCCCCAGCAGCACGGCGCGGCACTTGCTCAGGCCTTGCTGCTGCTAGGGCTAGGACTCAGGGACCGCTATTAAAAAAATTACGTTGCATGCAAAATTATGGCGTGTATATAAAATTAAGTATGTATAGTTACGTATATATGAGACAATTTTACGTCGGTTTGGGAGTATCAGGGTCCATTGGGAAGTTTAATGTGCTTTTGGGATACCCAATTTTCTATTGGAAATCGTGACATTCTGACATGGCTGTCCAACTGAAAATACTGCATGAAAAATTATTAATAATGATTAAATTAACTATTGAAGTGTTTCATTGTATTTATTCAAGCTTTATGCAAGATTGCTTGGACTGCACACAGCAACACAGTGGCCACACAGCAACACAGTCGCCACACAGCAACACAGCTGAGTCCCCAGGGGGAGCCGTCGCTGCCCGCACATTTCCAGCGCGGGCAGTCAATTCCTTTTCCTTTTCCTCTCCACTTCCACGGCGCCAAAATTCTCCGCTGCGTCACAGCGTGTAGCGCAGTCAGAAGGCAGTCGTCTCGGAGTACGGAAGAATAATTTTTATTATAATAATTTATTATAATAATTTGATTATAATAGTTATAATAATTATTATAATATAATTATAAGTATAATAATTATTATAATATAATTTTCAGTATAATAATTATTATAATATTTTTTTGAGAAAGTGAACGATTCTTATGAAACTTTGTTTTCGTATTTTACTTATATTATAATTAGTGCTGGTACTGTAATGAAGGAAGGCGAATATAAAAATTCATTGACCTGAATTCAAAAGCGAATTTTTTTTTTTTCATTTCGTTCCTCGAAGAATTAGACATGTATGGTTTTCACAGGCTCCAAACAAAAGCAACACTTTTAGACATATTTGCAGTGTTATTCAAACGTTGTATGCGTCATGGAACATTTTTTTCATTTCATTATGAATTTCTCCATCACTTGAGCTCCGCTGACCTCGTGCTACGTATGTCACCCGGACTGGAATTTTATTATTATTATTTAATAAAATACAAATATAATTCTTATTATACACTTCATCGGGACTGGAAATATCAAATCTAGAGCTACTCATGCGCCTACTTATATATGTGTGGTGATGCTTGTATGTCTCACCACAAATGTAAATTTCCTCTCACAGGTTGTATGTGAGGACAGAATGTCGCCAGTATTTCGTCGTGATTGCTAACATCCGTTACTAAAAACGTGAATATTCATTTTATTAGGTTAGGAGTGCCTGAGATTCGAGTGAATGGACGCGGCTTTCAGCCTCGAATGCGTTTTGCCGCTGTACATATGTACTACATGTTACATATGTACTGCATGTTACATATGTACTGCATGTTACATATGTACTGCATGTTACATATGTACTGCATCCACATATGTGCTACATCCACATATAGTTGCCGCATGTGGGCAGCACGTCTTCGTTGTTATAGAAGATGGCCAAGCCGCGTTCCTTGGCAGCCACATTTTGCCACAATTTCAACCAGCTAATTTAGGAGGTCAGAGAAATCAAATGCAGTTCGTTTCTTGACGTACTCACACAAGTTCTTCGTTGGCAATAACCTCGAGCTCGGACAAAAGGGATTTAAGTTAGGCGTCTAGTCGGAGCCTTGTTCTTTGACCTGTTGCCAGATCCTTGTTTTTAATTTCCACATTAAAAATTTGTTTTTAATTTTTTTAAACAAGAAAAATTGCGTTTTTAACGATTTGGTTGCAAAGGGGGCTTTATAAAAAAAAGTTCATAATTTTCACACGGCGATGCGATCTCTACGTCCATGCTTCCCAATTTCTAAACTTCTCGACTAAATTAATTTTTTTAAGCTATTCTTTGAAGGATGGGAATAATCATCGCTCCCAGCTACGTCTCTTCAATTTGTTAAAGCTGTAAAATACATTGGGTTAGAATTCAAGCCAAAACTCTCCAAACACCTCGTTGGAATGGCCAACAAAGTTAGCGTTCTCTGAACCCACTGCGACTTAAACCCCCCAATTTTGGGTGCGTTGAGATTTCCTCGGTTAAATTCTTTCATTTTTATAATCGAAACCACATATCGGTGGTCGCTTCAATATGTGTACTTGAGTTTTGCATTTGTGTACACATATGAGGTAGAGCGCAGTCATTTGCGTCTGTAAACTGCCGTGGGAATTTATTCTTTACTTATGTGCTCCTTCTGAAGGAATTTGTTGCTTTGCTGCAACAGCTCTGGCAGTCAGCGTGCACACGCGTGTTTGTTGCCATAAATCTGGAGGACGAAGAGCGTGAAGACTTTCAGCTCGTCAGGGAATTGGTGTGGTGTTGCTCAGCACAGCTGCTGCGCGAAAATGTTGAAAATCAGATGTTCAGAGTAGAAATGCTGACCACCAGACGTGCAGGGTAGAAACTCATTTTTCTGGGTGAAAGAGTATGAAAAATCAAGTCTAAAACAATTTTCGACGAGAAAAAGGCAGGGAATCATAATATTATTGATTTGAAAAGGCTTAAGAGATTACTGAGCAGCAAATTAGCTCCTTTAGAATACAAGTGATGTGACCGTCTGCACGGAGCTGAGCGCAGTCTTTCGCCCCTGAGTACAGTGAAATTTTAGGTCGAAAAGTACTGTGAAATTTTAGGTCGAAAAGTACTCATTGGAAATGAGTGCTTCACTTTGCTTCTATTCCTCCGATGGAACGCTGCAAGTGGCAGTTTGTATTTAATTGTTCTCTTTTCAAAGCCCTCACCGTCACCCGGAAGCTGGTTTTAATACTTAATATTCGATAAGATTCTGTTCTCAAAATATAATATGTGACCACCGCTGCCTAAACACAGCTTTGCTCACCCATTACTCCCTGAATTAATTCTCTTGTTTTCCTATGATACCTGAAATACTCGACTGCCTCATCACTCGCCTTCACGTGACTCGTTTTCCACCGTCTCATCTCTGATGCAAATCCTCAACCGTACTGAGTTGAACCCCAAGAAACTCCCCCCTACAGTCATCAAGGCTCGGACTCCCCACCAGCTTTCACATCCCCTACCTCAACGCCGTCGACGCTAAACCAACTTCAGGAATTTTCAATCTAACTCTCGAGGGCTGATCGACAAGTGATTTCGGGGCCTGAGCGATCACGGCCAAGGGCTGAGCTCAGTCTTGCGTTGATTAAGTGAGACCGCGACTCCCGCTGCAGCTCCGC
>VOMN01060205.1:0-17860 GCA_014899125.1 Orchestia grillus
CTTCGCTGGAGAGAATACAGTTGGAGAAATTTCAGGCACTCCCAGAAGTCCAGACTCTGAACCCCAGTACGTCCAGTACAAACGTCTTCTCTTTTGAATCAACCCGAACTATCTAATGCTTACTTCAGCCTTGACAGTTGTCTCCACTTTTTTATGCTGACCGTAATCTTCATTGATACAGGATGTGTAAAAGACAATGAACCTTGTTCGACTATCTGGATTTTTAATACTTGAAATATACTGTAACTGTATAATTTGACCCATAAACATATGAAAACAGGTATTAAGATAATTATGGTACCAAATAAATTTAATTAAAAAGAAGTTCATTGATTTTGACTCACCTTGTATTTGCACTCTTGCTGCTACGGACGGCTCTGTTCCACTCGATGCAGCGGCGCTGTGTATTACGTCTTTCCTCATGGTTGCGCTCTCCACCAAGCTAGTCCTCATGCATGGTACTGCTCGTCCTATGAATGAATAATTATAAATATTGAGCTGGAGGCTCAAGAGCTGCCGTCATCTTGGAGCTAATGTTTGCTCGGTTGTGTTTGAATGTTTGATGGCACAAGCGGATCACACGCAGCTCAGCCGCACACATCCGCAATGCTGGGAGGTAGCAGCAGATGTGCGCTTCCGCATGCATGGCAGCTGACGCTACGGTTAATTTATTGATCTGAATTGAAATTAACTCTATATATTCGTAGATATTGAAATTCTTTATGTGAATATCATTTTGTACGTGGGTAACTCCAGAGCGCTGCTTTATTAAAAGGCCGTGTTTCTGAGAAGTCTGATCCACCAAGAACACAAACAGTGTATTAATTTCCTCATTTAATGTAGTATCTGCATTCTAAACTGTTGTCTTTTACTGAACTAGTGGTCATTAGAGTGTTGCTGACGGTAAAATTAGAGTGGGATTAACTTTGTTAACCTTCCTGAAACTTCTTCGCAAATGTCCGCGTCATTAGACGCACTCGGGGCAAAATAGTCTAGTGCACTTGGTATTTAATTCTCATGAATGAAAAACAGAGAATCGTCTTCTTCTCAAGGTAGTATTCTGCTCTTCTTGAGCGAATGTCACTGTGTCTACAGGAAATACGTTGTTGTGAGAAAAAATAGTTGCTTCTCAGAATTCCACAGCACGATGTCTACCAGTACGATATGACACATATCATGAGCAGAGTTTGTACAATATGACATTATTCATAAAGTTTGTACGAGATGACGCATATCATGAATAATGTTGGGACGGAATGATGCCTATCATGAGTAAAGTTTGTACGATGTGACACATATCATATAAGTAGTTTTATGATATGACACATATCATGGGTAAAATTTGTACGATGTGACGCATTTCATGAGTAAAGTTCGTACGATATGACGCAAATAATTAGAATAGTCTGTACAACATGACGCATTTCAAGAGTAAAGTCTGTGTGATGTGCTGCATATCCAGAATGCAGTTTGTACGATATGACGCACATGTGTGAAGTTTGTACGATATGACGCACGTGTGTGAAGTTTGTGCGATACGACGCACATGAATGAAGTTTGTACGATATGACGCACATGAGTGAAGTTTGTGCGATATGACGCACATGAATGAAGTTTGTGCGATATGACGCACATGAGTGAAGTTTGTGCGATATGACGCACATGAGTGAAGTTTGTACGATATGACGCACATGAGTGAAGTTTGTGCGATATGACGCACATGAGTGAAGTTTGTACGATATGACGCACATGAGTGAAGTTTGTACGATATGACGCACATGAGTAAAGTTTGTACGATATGACGCACATGAATGAAGTTTGTACGATATGACGCATATGAGTGAAGTTTGTATGATATGGCGCACATGAATGAAGTTTGTACGATATGACGCACATGAGTGAAGTTTGTACGATATGATGCACATGAGTAAAGTTTGTACGATATGACGCACATATCATAGGCGAACTTCGTACAATGGAACATAATCACTGGTTTCTTCTGTTGGTTATATCATGGTTAAATATAGAGAAACTTGTGATGTATGTAATTAAGTATGTAAGCTACGATACAGTTTACTATAGGATACGCTGAGTGATTATATTATTTGTGGCTCTATACGTGAGAGGAATTCCTTTGTTTCATGAGACGGGCATGGCTCACTCAAGGGGACGACAGAAGCCTTGGACAGCCACACTGCCTCTTCTTTAGAGGCCCCTCCATCCGTGGTGCGTATTGTACTCCATCCTGTACGGCGGCAACACAAGCATCCAAGCGCAGCTGGTGCTCAAAGCAACCTTTCCGCGTTAGCCGTGACTTTTGATGGCTTCGTGCAACTCACTGTACAAGTAATCTAAGTGTTGAAAATTTGGTAAGTTTTATAGTACGTATTACGTTTATTGCATCGATATCAATTTGGTTGGATCAAACTGCTGATCATGCAAGCAAGAATATCGGGTGGAGAAAAATACGACTTCTCAGTAGCTAGGGAGAAAAATTGGAAGCTTTTCAAAATGTTGACCCAAGTTCGGGAAGATCACGTACGTCTTTCGTTGGAGTTTGTCTCAAATATGGAATTGAGTTTGCGTCTGTGAGGAAGTTTGGCGAGAGGCTACCGTGCGTGCTGGCCTGGAGAGTTCAAGGTCAGGCAGTTAGGACAGCCGCGGTTGTCCACTGCATAGACGGGCGGGAGAGCGAGCGTTGACAGTGCCGTGGGGAAGGGGAGTAGGATTGGAATAGGAAAAACTGAGACTAATCAAATAGTCGGGCTGAAAATGACCGGAGAGAAGAATGAGAGAGGGCAGGAATAGAAATGGTGAGAAATATGCTATGAAATCGGTCAGATGTGAGTTTGACTCGAATCTGTAAATCTTCAAAACCACAACCGTTCGTGAGTGAAACTCTGATTACATGACTGCGTAGCTATTTGCTTGCAAATGACTGCTAATAAATACCAATGACTACCACTAGACTACCGAATGAAAAAGTAATGTTTAGAAATCCATTGCCAAAAAACTGCCCAATAGCTGTCAATGGATACCAATAGACTTTCAATAGACAACAATAAACTACATGTTATTGACTGCCATCTGATATCAGTGTCAGTTGTGTGGATACACAAGTATTTATATAAAACTACATTTATTCATTTATCGATTATTTCGGGTTTCAGTTAGGGTAAAGGAGTAGTAAGAAACTCAGCAAACATGTATTGCCTGTATAATTTTACTCGGTTCTCTAGATCTATGACTTCACTCGACGTCTATACCAAAAATTAAATCATTGATGTTCTGATGTCTTGCGTTGATGTTTTCAAGGTTACGGACACACTGCCCTTACCTCAAAGTATAAGAAATGTTCATCAGTGTCTTTTGTGCGAATAGAATTAGACCAAAAGGTTATTTTGAAAAGGTTATTTAACGATGAGGTAAATATGCCCCTATGCTTCGTGTTGAATTTGATGAGAATAAATTTGCTTTAGTGGAAAAGCGTGCATAACCAATAACTGGATGCAGTGTTGAAATTTTAGAAATTCCTTCTCTATGTTCTAGGAATTTCGTCTCCTCGTTTGTCGGGATGCGAGAGACGGGACCCCTCACCCTGTGAGACATGCGTCTGCCAAGATTGCTACGTCATTTAAAACAATACGACTGCAGCGCTCTCCAAAAGAGTAACAATACGACTATAGCGCTCTCCAAAGGAGTAACAATACGACTGTAGCGCTCTCCAAAGGAGTAACAATACGACTACAGCGCTCTCCAAAGGAGTAACAATACGACTATAGCGCTCTCCAGAGGAGTAACAATGCGACTATAGCGCTATCCAAAGGAGCAACAATACGACTATAGCGCTCTCCAAAGGAGCAACAATACGACTACAGCGCTCTCCAAAGGAGTTACGGATAACATTGGTTATATGTAAGGGCCATCTGGAGGGCATAGTCTTTGTAGTTCCTCGTAGAAAGTGTGCTGCATATTAAGTGCATTTTGAGGGATAGTGTTTCTTACACGGGACAGCTAACCCTCTACTGAGTGAATTATTCTGGCGAAAAGGTTGCATTAAGCTTTGTACGACAAACTAGCTACAACCTTATGATAGGGGATATTGAAATCCATATCGTTGATAAAGGGTTAATGCTAGAATTTTAATATCCTTTTATAATTGGTTCGTCTACTTAGTACCTTTTTATCGCGTACACTTGATAATTGTAATTTTTGTTGTATTATCTCTGGATTACTGAGAATATAATATCCTTTTATAATTAGTTCGTCTACTTTGTACCTTTTCATCTCGCACACTTGTTAATTGTACTTTTTGTTGTATTATCTCTGGATTACTTAGAAGTATTTCTGTTCTGTTGTCTCTGGAGAACTTAGGCGTCTTTTTGTTATATTGTCTCTGGTATACTTACGCATCGTTTTGTTCGTCCTTGAATTTATTCGAAAGCTTTTACTCAGGTGCACATGTATTTTCATTTTCCATGCTCTGAAAAAGAACTCGGCGTGTAGGCGATTCCGCTTTCGGCTCATGAATGGGCAATGGAAAGAAGTTTGATTTAACTTCAAAAGAGTTGTTGGAAGACTAACTTCAAGCCTCAAGTAGCATCAAGTGCAAAACCTATGGCTATGCTGCTTGTAGTTGCTAGTTGATCAAGTAAAGTGGCGTAAAAGAGTAAGGATGGTAAATCTGACCCAGCAAACAGTTGCTAGGATTATGTGTAAAACTAGTTCCGCTTTAGCGTCTAATTTCAGTTCGAGGGTTGCATCGAGGTGATTGATTTCGCGGTTCGATGCCGGTTCAACTTTCAAGTTGACCTTATAACCCATTCATGCCGAGGCAATTTCATTAAGTTGGATATTGCTATTATTAAGATTGATTTCTCGTATTTTAACGAAATAAATTTTCTTTCAAAAATCTGGTAACGAATACGATGACCAAGGCACTTGCTACAGCTGATCTATACATGTTTTTTATTCAAACATTCATTCAAGCATGCTAAAACCCATGAAACAAATAGTAAAAATTAGTTTTCGATGTGAAATGAATTTCGGCATGAGAGGATGACACCGACGATATCCTGCATCACGGCCAACATCTAGCGGGAGGGTGAGTGCAAGCCGGCAAAACTGCATATTCACTATTCTTTTCGTTCCACAAAACAGTTCACTGCATTCAAATGCAAAATATTCTTTCAGAAACAGATAGTCTTGAGTCAGGCAGCAAATCAATACCGAAATTCAGCAAACGTAGATTTTCGCTAGCGGAAATGTTTTAAAAATCTATATTGAGAGTGTATCTCGTTCGACGCCGCTGTCGCGCAACGAAGGCTCATTGCCAGAATGCCAGAGTGTCAGTGTACCAGATGACGTAGTGCTAGAGTACCATATGCCTGAGTGCCAGAGTGCCAGAGTACCAGAGTGCCAGAGTGCCTGAATGCCAGAGTGCCAGAGAACCAGATATCGGAGTGCCAGAGTGCCAGATTACCAGAGTGGTACCAGATGCCAGAGTGGTACCAGATGCCAGAGTGCCAGAGTATCAGAGTACCTGAGTACCAGAGTGCCAGAGTACCAGAGTGCGAAAGTACCAGAGTGACAGAGTGCCAGAATGCCAGAGTGCCAGAGTACCAGATGCCCGAGTGCTAGAGTGCCAGAGTGCCAGAGTACCAGAGTGCTAGAGTACCAGAGTGCCAGAGTACCAGAGTGCCAGAGTGCCCGAGTGCCACGATGATATAGCTTTGCTGACCCCCACCCTGCATCCAATGCAAGTGCTAATTTAGAGCCTAATTGAATTCCAATTGTCTCTCGTTTCGTTTTAACAGAAACAGATTTGGTGCAGAAGCAGCGGATGCTGCAGCCACGGTCGAATATGTCGAACTTTTTGTCCCGCTTGCAGCTGCCTACGAGAGCGGCAATGTTGTGAATTTTGAGACGAGTTTCGTTTTTATTTGTCCAGGGACGGAATCAACGAGCCGTGAGAGGTTATGAACTTCATGAAAGAGCGAGGATGGTTATGAGTTCCGTGAGATTGATGACAGTGGGGTTATGAACTTCCAGTAGAGCGACTCGCATGGATATCCTAAAAGTTGAGTGCATGAATCAGGACAGCAGCAGCTTCGAATTTCTTTTGGAGTGAGGCAAATAAACGAGATTGGGCGAGCGAGCGAGATGAGAATAACGTTTATTTGTGTCTATAGTACGTTTACTTTTATTAAAAAGTACCTGTGTTAATTCCGACACCGTAATAATTCCAATAATGTCTGAAAGAAATCGACGGTAAGCATTTTTGGAAGCTGTGTGGAGTTCAATTTTACATTCAACCCATGCGAGTATACACGGTGTTCTTGCACTCCAATTTCATCTAACGCCATCGGGATTTCGACTGTGGAACATGGGAGACCCATTGCTCGGTAGGTTTCCTTATGAAATCGTGTAATATTTAGACGACCTCACTACCTTCAGATGTATGAGTACACCTGGGAACGGTTGGGTTATGCCGTGAGAGGTCAAGGAAATATCAGTTGCTAGGTTTTTCTAAGAGCATTTGATGACTTTACTCAACCAAAGCACGAAAGTACAAGATGGATAAAAATCAGTTCACTCATCTTGAGAAGCTAAGAAACGAAGGACCCATTTCTAAGGTCTATATAGTAGAATTAAATTATAAGCCGTGGGATGACCACAACATCGGCCAATTCAGAGTACTGGCGTGAGTCCCACTCGTACGTTCGTAACTGCCGAGTTATTGACGGAATACGCGAACCTTAATGGTATCTTTTAGCTTCTCCAGTTCCTGTAATATTATTTAACATCATTGTTGTCCTATCGATTCTTATTCAAATTTTGACATTGATTTGTTGAGTTCAGAATTCAATGCGCTTAATTGCACAAAAGCTAACTGCCCAGAATGTTTACTCACTCAAATCTATACGAACTCGAATTCTGATAACCATGCTGCACTGATGGCTTTATTCTGATCTCTGAGCATTATGTCAAAGCTGAGTTCCTTGAGCATAATGTCAGTGCTGAGCTCCTTGAGCATTATGTCAAAGCTGAGTTCCTTGAGCATAATGTCAGTGCGGAGCTCCTTGAGCATAATATCAGAGCTGAGTTCCTTGAGCATAATGTCAGTGCTGAGCTCCTTGAGCATAATATCAGAGCTGAGTTCCTTGAGCATAATGCCAGAGTTGAGTTCCTTGGGCATAATGTCAGAGCTGAGTTCCTTAAGCATAATGTCAGAGCTGAGTTCCTTGAGCATAATGTCAGAGCTGAATTTTCTGAGTCTTAAAATTTTGAGTGACTCCAGTTTTATCTTTTCTGCTTGAGTGCTTTCAGACCCATTGGCATCCTGTGGTATTTTGCTGTTGATTAGTCAGTCAGAAATATCTTTCGCAATTTCGAGACTACTTTTTCAAAATCCTAAGAGCCAATTTCTTCTCAATTCTGACCGTTAGTCATTTCCCAAAGACAATTTCCAAGCCTTTCATTAGACGAAGGGCTTATATTGCAATGATCCGGACTATTTTTTTTGTTTTGTGTTGCTGACTGCAGATTCTTTGATCATCTTGATCACTATTTCTGTCATAATTCTACCAGCGACAACAGAAAGTGATGTAAACTTTATTCTGTGATGATCCAATGTCGATGTCAGTAAAAATTTTCTGCAGTCGGGTTGATGTTGTTGATGTTGTTTCGTTAATGAGTTATTTCATTCGGAAGGATTGGTAGAGTAGGATATTTCGTACATGTCATTTAGCAAGGAGGCAGAGCAGTCATTTCAAGGCAAGGTCTTAGGAGGGAAATATGAATATCGATTAAGTGGTATTTTATTCTACGGGAATATTCTCCCGAGAATATAATTAATGAGTTGATAATCAGGTCTTGATAACAAGGAACTTTAATTGGACGAGGCTTTTCAACGCCTTACGCTATTTTTACGTACTCAAGGACATGAGTAGACGGGAAGTTTCTACATTAATACTTTGAAGTAAAGTTGTCTGACGTTACAGTATTTGAGACGGGTTAGTCTGCCCCACAAAGCCGTAGTAATCCGACGTAAGTAATGCGGTTGAGAGGTCTAGCTCTAAATCTATTTACTCGTACTGTTCTGGGAATCAAATCTAGATGGTGAAATTTCTAAAACCCGTAATACTAACGAGATGCAATCTTGTTACGGTACCAAAACATAATTAACATTTTCGGTTTCTACGCTACTCTCGGGTACGTCTAATTAGCAAGGTAGAAAAGACCACATTATAGCCATAGGTATTCAACTTATGTAGATGCGTAGATGTCGACTGGCTCACAGCACTGAATAAATATACATTTTCTATACTCACACCGGATTCCAGTGATTGTCTGAATGCTGGCGAATGCGTGGCCGATCTCTAGGTCTGAGGTCTGGTGAAGCGCGTCGCACTGCTGCGCAGTACGTAGCAACCCAAGTTTACCGGGCGTTCTCAAGCGAATGTTGAATGTTGACAAGGCGGGCTTCTTAGAAAGGGCACTTTCGTTGGTGAAGAGTATCCTCGAAAAAGTTGTAAGGCGACAAGGCAGATTTCTTTTAATGTTTGCTTTGTCCGATGTTGATGGGGATTTCTTAGAAGATGAATGTTGAATTTTGGTGAAGCAGTCTATATTTAGCGCCTTCGCTGATGCAGGTGGGGCCTTGTGGCTCGACGAAAGTCTCGCGCGATAGGGTCTTGATCTCGAATAATTATAATGATTGCCCTCAGTCGTTTATCAGCCTTTATGTAGTCCGTGCTATGGGTTGGTCACATACGCGTACTGTCTGCGTCTCAAGAGTAGCTTGGGGTGGGCTTATGGCCACTATACTGATAATTCTTTATTTTAAAAATAAAATAGAAGTAATTATTTAACTGATAGCAGTATGAAATATTCCGTAATGCTACAAATAATAAGTAGACATAAACATAACCCCAGCGCACACAGATAAAGGGGCTGTGGGAATAAATGCTCATGGTGGTGAGGGATGGGTGCGTTGTTACAGCTTCGATCGAACGCATTTGTATGTTCTCCGAGGGAGGCTGTGTGCCACGTCTGCTAAGCCAAGGAGCGCGGGATACGACGTTTCCAAAAGACGACGTTGCTGATGCTTTTATTGTAATCAGTCCAGAGGAATTTGAACGTTGCATTGAACGAAATAACTCACCCTTTATATATATGTATATATATATATATATATATATATATTCTTTTCTTTCTACTTCCTCGTCCGGTCGCAACCGAGTCCATAACCACTGTTGGGCGATATGGTACTGTTCCCTGTATTCAACTCTTATTATAATTCGGGAGAGGAAGATCCTCCTTACAAAATCTTCGTAATTTTGGCTGCTAATTCTTTCTTATTTGAGATTAAATTTCAGGTAGTATGCATGTTGAAGGTGCCGCACCACATAGAACTGTGCCTCCATGCTGCTTACGCGCATGGTTCTTCTGTTCGCGCCGTCGCTACAGCGAGTCAATTAATTTCTTCATGAAGTTCACGGTTGATCAGAAGTTTTATTTATTTCCACAAGAATTCTGTTTCAGTTGTTATTGTCAATAAAGTGTTTGCTCTTAGCAATCGCATAGAAAGTCCGAGGCACTCCAATTAAGTTTGCAATCGCCAGGTGGAAGAGTCGGCGTCTCCAGTGTGCTGGACCTGAGCCCCGCAGCACGCGGCACGCTTCCTGCAGACGCCGCAGGAATTCCAATATTGAGTTGCTTCTTACCGGCTTTTGTTCCTCGGGGACACGAATTTCTGCGTTAGCAGCTAATGAAGTGGACTGCGGAATTAATGAGGAGGCCTGAAGAACTAATGAGGTAGACTGAAACCATTGAGGTGGTTTGCAGAAATGATGAGACTGCTTGGAGACTTAATGTGGTGGTTTGTCGATTTAATGAGGTGGACTGCAAATTATTGAAGCGGCTTGAAAAGCTAATGAGAATGCACGCAGAAATAAAGAGGTGGACTGCAGAACTAATGAGGTAGAGCGCGAACTATTGAGGTAGTCTTCGGAATTAATTAATCAGACGGCGTACGGAACCAAAGACGGGTTGAAGAAAATCCGGAAAAGAATGAGCCGGGCTTGTGCCTGATCATTGCTGGAATGATAACCAACGTTCGTACCCAATCGAACTGCGAATAACATCGTGGATAAACTACTATTTTTAAGAGACATCTTGAAAATGAAGTCCTTGATGAATTACCGAGAAGCGGGCTCAGAATAAACGACTCTTACTCAGTTTGCAAACACTTTTCATTCGTTCATGACGTAAGGGCGTGTGTAAGTGATACGAAATTTTAGACACTTCAAAGCCCAGCTATGGCGTCGAGACAGACAAAAATTTAGCAGAAATTGAGCAGAATTTGACCATTCCGGCGTGTTAGCTGCAGCCGCTACCGCCGGTGCGGTGGGCGGTCTCAAATAAGTATGGAGTAAAGTGTATAAATAAATATACTCCTAAAAATTCTTCTAAACGTATTTTTTAAGGTTATGTTCGTGCGTGTAAACTAAAGGTATTTTAAACCGTGAATTACCACTTTATTCTGTTAAAAACACATATTATGGACTCGCTCGAAATGAGATTTTTAAAATTCAAAATAGAGGGTAGATGGCGCCCATCTACCCTGGTCAGTCCCATGTGTATCTCTACATGGTACTGAGTACTGACGAGGTAGGCGCATCAGGGCGGCCATTCAAGGGTTCCAAGGTCAAAGTCAAGGACAGGCGAGCGTGACTCGGCACAAGTGTCCTGGGTGGCCTCTGAGAGGCCATGATGGTGCTGTACCATCCGTCTGGTGGTGCTGTACCATCCGTCCAGTGGTGCTGTACCATCCGTCTGGTGGTGCTGTACTATCTGTCAGGTGGTGTTGTACCATCTTTCAGGCGGTGCTGTACCATCCAACATATGGTGCTGTGCCATTCACCAGGCTGTACTCGACAGATAACATACTATCAAACCATATTGAATTTATCTTCAAATTGTGATTCATCCCAAACTCATTCAATTTATCAGAATTTGGAAAAATAACTCGCATTTACTAGTGAAAATACTTCATAATAAATTGTGAGCACTTTCCGCAAGCATTTAAGACAAGAAACTATGATAATTAAAGCCTAACTAACAGCTGAACTTGTGACAATAAGTCGTAGAACGTTAGCTCAACAGTTAAAAAAAACTTGTGGCAATAATCCACAACAACTAAAACTACCACATTAACTTAGGGCAATGTTTAGCAATAACTTAGGGCTATCATTCAGTATAACGCAGGGTTATACAACCAGCAATAACGAGGGGCAATGTTGCTCAAGATTTAAGCATCTCCACGGACAAAAAATTAGTCTCCTATTGATTTGCGAGCTCCAGTTTTTAACTATGTTCATCAATCGGTTTTCGAGGCTGTGACCGAAGTTTAGGTTACATGTAAGTACTAAAGAGGCATTAGTCTCCACTCTGAGCTGGTAAGGTACAGTAAAAACATATTTATTAGTTGCTCCAAAACGATGGAACGAAAGCAAAACGTTTCGGAATCGCAAAAAGGAGATATTGCATTTGGTCAGGCTAAGAGCACAAAATGAAAGAAGTAGCGGGAGTCGCTGGTGTTTCGCGCCGCACTGTTATGTGGGTCTACCAACAATGGGAACAATTTGTTACACACGACAATTCAATGCAAAGTTGTGGTCGGAAGAAAATTCTAACCGATAGGGACAGCCACCGTGTGTTCCGAATTTTTAATTAACCGGGATCGGTTTGGATCAAGATGCAACTACTGCGGAACCTCAATAATGATCCTTCTCCTAGTTGATATTCCAGAATAAACTCTTCTTGGGGAACTTCGTGCAATGGGCATATAGAACAGGGTGGCTCGGTAACGGCCGATATTAACTCCTGCTCATAAGACAGTTCGTTTAAACTGGGCCGAAGCACACTCACATTGAACTGTAGAGCAGTGGAGAAGCGTCAAATGGTCAGATGGATCACGATTTTCCCTCTATAGCACTGATACCTGATGTCATGCTCATCAAAGACCTCACAAAGCCTTCAACGAGGTCCTTGTGCAAGGAGCGATACAAGGGCGAGGAGGGTCTGTCATGTTCTGAGGGTGTTTCAACTACTCAGAAGGAGGTCATTTAATTAAGGTATCCGTCAAACTCAACCAGAAAGGCTACATTGAGCTATTATATTACCAAGTTTTGCCATTTGTACAATATCTGAATGAAGCAAGAAACTTTGCTTTGCATAGATTTCAGGATGACAACTGCCGGGTGTATTGGGCTAAAACTGCCATTAATTGTCATGATAGTCATTCAGGATATGTCAGTCATTTAGATTGGCCAGTTAACTCGCTAGAAAATTTTGACACCACCTAGAACGACAAGTTATTCGTCAAGAAAATATTTCTCGTACTGTGGTCATACTTCGAGATCAGGTGATGCAAGAGTGGTTTAAAATCAATCAGGTGTACATTAGGACAGTGGTACACTTAATGCCGCGCAGAATTGCCGTCATTATTCGTGCTCGTGGAGGTCCTCCACTGTACTAGTCGCAGGCGACTGATTTTTTATCTACGGAGCTTATTTTGAAAAGGGTTCATTTTTTTTTTCGTGTTCATCCGTCGACTTGGGTCTCAACTAGCCCCACCAACGCTCACCTGCCTGTAACTCACTCCGGGGCTAGATTTAAGGATGCATGAACTCTTAGTATTTTCGATGGTTTTAGTCTGAGGATTTAGAGGCACAAGGAACGTCTTCAAGAGCTTTGTGTCACAATTTGTGATTCCTTTATTTTAAAATATTGTTGACTGATCAACTGCTAGACAATTCTCGTATTATAATTTTCATAAAAAATACCATTTGATAAGATGTATGGGAAATTTTTGCCGTTGGGATTTGCAATATTTCAAAGTTGATGGTGCACTGCGCACTCAGACACCCTGTCCTGGCCCATGCGGGAGAAGGAGAGAAGTGCGTATTTTGGTAGTTCATTATCCTTAGAACGCCTGTCTGGGTCCTTTAATTGCTGCCGTGAAAGCTTCAAATCAATTCAAAATTTCTTTTATTGGATGATATGTCGCTCATGTGTACATTCCAGTCTGCATGTAACCCAAGAGTTAGGCAAATATTGTACATTTGGTTACTTTCAAGAATGTTCGTTGAAGTCGCTGTTTATTTATTTAAGTCAACTGGAAGCAATTCACCTGTAATAAACGATTCTTCTATGTAAGAATTCTTCAATTTTGATCAATATTACGATTGCAATAAACTGCACACATGAGAAAATACGAAAAATTATCTTCCGAAAATCGAATTTACTGCACACTAGACTAACAACGCACAGCGCTCACGAGACGCGCTCAATAGCTCCTTGGCTTCTTATAACCTCCCTAGCATCCGTCAAGGAGTTAATTTTCTCGGTCCAGCGCGCCTGCCTTGAGTAATAACGGAGTCACTTCACGAAACAACACAAATAACAACAACAAACAACCTATTGATGGTCATGGGGGACTATCTCGATTGTTGAGACTCGGTCAAAAATAATAAGAGCTTGAACATGCGTTGAGAAGAACTAGATTTCAAGGCGCTTGCAACAACAGAAGAGTTCTACGTAATAAAATGGAAGGCATTGCTCACCCTTGCAGGGAAGTGGAGAGCCGGGGCGGTAATGGACCGGTGTTTGTTGACACGACCTCCTGCTGAGGGGAGGGAGGGGGGAGGGCTATTAGGGGTCGTGTATGCACAGGAGGAAGATATTTTAGTAAGGAGGGATGCACGGGATGTTGCAGCAACGCGTGAGGTTGGNGGAAAAGATATGAGTTGCAGCTGGTGAGCTATACGAGAGATGTGATAGGGGTAATCCCGTTGAAGGTTGTGTTGAAGATATCAATACTGGATGTAGTACGATTCCCAAATTTGAAAGATATTTTTGTTAATTAAAAGTTATCCAATGTAATCAAGCAGAGAATGGATGAATATGAATTCTTGATGTTGGGTGTAAAATGTTTTTGAAAGCTGGACTAATGTTAGGTCCTTATATACAAAAAGCCGTACTTGGTTTACGCACGATTTGATTTCGTATTCAAAATATGTGTCTTAGAATAGGTAAAACCTAAGCCTTAAAACCTTACCTTAGAATACCTAAAACTAAATTTTGGACCATAAATATAATCGTGCATACAACGAGTGCCACACACATTGCAGACGACTTGTAGGCGCATAATGTGGGTCTTAAGACGCCTCCTAAACTGCCTCATTTCACGATGAAAGCTCATGGAAAGAAAAGTGTTAAAATGATTTTTTTTAAATCAAGTTGTATCATTTGCTTTATATTGCACAATTAGATCCGCATTGGGAACAATATCAGAATAAGACTACATTCTTAAAATAGATGTGGATTAAAAGAATGATCTTTCGAGTAATTCTACACTCATCATCAGTATCTAGAATGCAGCAAAAAATTGATTTTTGCATGTATCACAAGTGTGGGCAGTATTGAGCCTCAGAGTAAATAAATTTTTGTTGAGTGTTGAGCGACATATTGTGGGGAGACAACTCGCCACTTGGCGATGCGCACAGCCGGGCACAGGGTGTTCCTGAGCGTAAACTCAGGGCGGCTGTGAGCACCACAGAGTAGCAGCAGAGACCATTCCCACTCCATTTCATTTTTGACCTCCAATATTTTAGGCTTGAACTAAAACCTTCTTTATTCAAAATTGTTCATTTGTTTTTGTGCATTTTATGCACCTGAAATACGTCATAAAATAATTGTTGCTTCATTCCTGATACTGATGATGATGAATGTAGAATTACTCGAAAGATTAATTCTTTTAATACGTAAGATGTTTCTAAAAAGATGTTTTTACCCGTCTTGGTTGTACAATCCATATGATGTTTACGCTTCGCTAAAAAAACAATAAGACCACATGGTAGAGCTTTGAAGCCTCCTATTCGTTCTCAGAAGACGCTACGTACCGAGAAGGTATTAAGAATTTCCTTCCTGTGAATGGACAAAATTTTTCAATCCGTCTGAGATCAGTTATAATCTAAGGGTAGCCAAAAATCCTTTTATCATGCAGGTCTTGATACGAAAATATGGGAACGAATTATTCGGTGAGAAACTTGAGGTAACCCATAACCAATAAAAGGAATTTTCTACTTCAGCGCTCGGTTATAGCTTATAGTGTTGTACAATCAAGATTTCCTGTCACATAAGTCAATACCGTTAGATATTACAGGTAAAGACTTGAAGTGCGTGAGTGTTATTGATTTGTGAGGATTTTTGTACAAAAACTGAATTTTTTTATATTGTTTTCAAAATTCCTGGGCAATATTAAATCACATTTCAATTACTCGCAAGAAGCGTAAAAAAATCCAATAAGAGCACGATCATTTGTATTCTTTTATTTGCAGAGTGGCGGTGCCTCGGGAAAACTCTTTCTCACTAAGGAAGTACGTTAAGATTAAAGTTTATAATGCAAATTTGATAAAACAGCTCACATTTTTTATGTTCACATGATTAAGGTTGAGATAGGTATGAGAAAGCTTGAAGTATAGTTATGAAACTACTCGGACAGCTAAGTTAACTACGCATGCATTCGGTCTGTTGGCCTGTTTTGTTGGTGAACGCAAACAATGTTGCTTGAAACATGTAATCGATTACTGTGCAAGTAATTGACTTATCAGACAATCCATTTAAGGTAACAACTGAAGCAATTACTGTTACACTGATGCTCGATTTGGTGGCCCGTGCACAGCGCTCATCAGTTTTCCGTTGCCTTTTTTGTTGCAAAGATCCCGCGAAGGATAAAGACGAACGCTTCGCATTTATCGAACTATTCCGATATTCACTGAACCGAGCTCTGAAATTTGGAGCATGGTTACAGGTACGATGACACCGTAGTTATGAATTGGCGGGCGAAAGAAGTGTTATGTTGTGCGCAACTGATCCTTTGTGAGCGCTGCAGAAGGTTGCGTGATCTGAATCATAATCAACTTCACCGGCTACATTTAGAGTTGCAGGCTTCTTTTAGCGCACGGCATAGAAATGTATGCACTTGCGTGCAGCACGCTTGCTTTATAAAATCGTTCCTTTTGTCATCTCAGAATTATACCCGTAAACATCTCGGTGTCGCTTCGTACGAACACGGAAAGCGCTGGAAATTCGTTTTCAATCTTTTCAGATACATGTGTATGATCAAAGATTCCATGTACTAGATATTCCTCTTTTCACAAACAGATAAAGCATTAATAGGAAAGTTTAATCAAATTCTAAGGATATCACGGATATCACGCGGTTAAAATTAATTGGGTTCTTTAACAAAAGACACACTGCGAGCTGACACCAATGCCCACCCTTTCCGGTTATGCATGAGTCCGACCATCGAGCCAAAGCGTGCCGAGATGCGGTGCAAGGCCATTGTCTTACTTAGAGACTATGGCATGTGAGGATAGCCTATTTTTTAAATGAACACAATATTGTGTAGACAGTCGCTCATATTCTACGCATTTGTGCGCATATTCACCTTAGTCATGAACGAAACAACAGGAATTTAAGACTAAAATGCATTGTTCCTTTGTAAGTCCTCTTGCACTGGCAATGGTCTTCATTAGATTAAAACTTACAGCGCATTATATAGGTAGTCTTCGACTCGATGTATATCGTAATCGTTTTCTGAACTCTTTGATTTGTGAACATAATTTATATTTCCGGTATTCTAAGTTCGTGCTCATGACTCCAGAGCATGTACAGTACCGAGTGAAAAGATCAGAACGTTGATACGAAAAAGCCAAAATCTGATGCAACTTTTACTACATACGAAACATATTAGAATTTGTTATCGTAGAGAAATAAAGTCATCAGTGTAAACTAAATATGATCAAAATATGGAGTTAGTTCAATCACTTTGAAAAAAGTCATAGCACTTATTCTTATAAAGGAAAGTAAGGTACGTCCAGGGTTCATGTTAAGTAGAATGGAAATTAAAAGAAGCTTCAGTTGGACGTTATTTTTTGTTGCCTGAGCTTTCGCAGGCTTCCACAGAGGGTGCTTTCAGGAGAGCGAGTCTTGAAAACATCAGGCGCATAGAATGCACGCGCTTATCTATGCTCGGATTATTACAATTTTAAGAGGAGTTTTAACGAATACTGGGAGTTTTACAGATAAAATTAAAGGGTGAAACCATATATCCACGAATAAAAAGTAATTTTGAAATGAGCCTATCAAACGGTAATGGAAGGCAAATTCAGTAGTAACATCAATTAAATCGGTTTCTTAGCAAATCGTTACCTAGGGGCTTTAACACGTTTGGAAATTGTGGCTATTTCATTAACTGACGTGAAAATGATGCTAGGAATGTTCTCGGCCCTGCAAGAGAATTTTTTGCTAGGATACTCCATTTGGAGATTCTCAAAGGATACTAATGATAAGAAAAGCTCTACCGAACTTACTTTTTGGTTTCACCTACGTACAGAATCACAAATGCTGCACTCAATTAAATAAATCGTATCTCGCTGCTCCGAAATAAGGATGGAGTCCTTTAATGAGCCAAACTTGTTCCTGAGAGTATTGGTGGGCTTAGTGCACAGTCTTATTCCATAGCGCTGAAGGATCAGAGCTACACGTGTACTTGTTCCAGCTATTAATAATACTGATGAATTATTCAGGTACTAATTCTATAACACTTGCAAAACTAGGTGATGAAAATTATCAAAACGATAACCAAAATCCCATTACTTTCATTGATATAGCTTATGAAAATAGAGTACATGTTTATTAGAATTTAGTGGGTAGTCTATTACTTTCGGACACAACGTAGTATCTTTTGTTACAGAAGTGAAAAAGTCTTCGCTCATCGACAAATAAT
>VOMN01060211.1:0-18076 GCA_014899125.1 Orchestia grillus
CTGGGCTGGTCACCCGACGCCTCCCGGACTCCTGCTCACTGTGTCCGACGCCTCCCTGCTCACTGTGTCCACGCCTCCCGGACTCCTGCTCACTGTGTCAGACGCCTCCCTGCTCACTGTGTCCACGCCTCCCGGGCTCTTGCTCACTGTGTCCGACGCCTCCCGGGCTCTGGCTCACTGTGCCTCTGCGTGCAGTCAGACATAACGAGCTCAGTTGGCCTTGTCTGAGCGATCACTGTAACTTCTTTATGGATCGAAATGCAGAAATTATCTGATTGTTTCTCGTGCACGCTCGACTAGATAACTTTTTTTTTTATTTACAAGTCCGTAAAATTTTTCTAATGGCACAACACGACTTTCATTATTAACTCTGTATTTGCAGCAAAATCAAACGCTCAGAGTGAAATAAGAATGATAAACCATTGCATCTATGCAAAACAACTCTGACCGAGTTCATGATGAAGCTGGACCAGTACACAATACTTCATCTTAATAACTGCACAGACTTCAACCTCCGATTTTGTAGGACCGGCAACAGAAATTCTCCCTGGAAACTTCTTGGATGGAGTCCAAGTTGGTGATGGGGGGAGAAGTGAGCCAAGTTCATAGAAGTTCATGCACGCGTTGCCTGGTTTGAGGGATGTCCCCCGCGTTATTGGGTTACCCATGTCGGACGACTAGCTTAGATGCCTTCATTAGTGTTCGAGGGGAAGAGGCAGTGGGTTGTACAGCCATGTATCAGGCTGCTCTGTGAATAGCTCCTACGTATCTTTTGTTCAGTAGTGTGAGGAGCGCAATTTCATATTTTTTGTACATAATACAAAAATGACCCCGTGTTTCATGCAAAACTCAGTGCGCTTACACGTACGTCAGTACGACGTTGAAGCAAATGTATGAATATCTAATAATTATAGATTAGTAGAACCTGTTAACACAAGTCACTTGATTAACGACATTTCTTTACTGCAGTGGATGAGTTTAAAGAAACCGTGTTCGAAAACTCGCTTCTTTTAATTCGGCTATTTTAGGTCCATGTCTTTCCTGCTCTCGAGGACTTTACCAGATTCTTGACCGACCTTCGACCATATTTTTTAACGACAATTTTTGCCTCAATTGAAACACTCGTCTCCCGTCTCTTTGGTAGCAGATGAGGAATAGAATAAGAGGTCTCTGTGAAATAAGACAGTAGATTCCAACTTTAACTTTTGGTGAAATGAGGCAAAACAAACCTAATAATCTATGGACAGTCAAAAGATGTGTCTGGACGCAAACATTCCGTCCCATGACATCGCAGAAAATCAATTCTTATTCGAAAAAAAAAAAAAAATTGAATTGTATAATTGCAGTCCTTCCCGGTTATACAGAAGTTTTCAATTTAGTTTTCATTCACTTATTTTACATGTTACTTAGTAACTTTTTACCCCTAATTCCCCTCATACATATGATAACCAATGAGGTCAGACTAGTTAGGTTTACCTATCCTACCCCATGGGGTGTGGTGTCCTCAGGAGGGCATTGTTAAAAACTACCTCAGCAGTGGATAGGCCTTCAGGATTTTTGCCTATCGTGCCCACTTTACTGTCTTCAATTTTCACACCTTCTTCTTAACTTGTTGTTTATGTGTGCATGAGATACTACGTAGGAACTCACTTCGTACATGCATATATTTCCGTTTTCTACAGTCCGCACTAAATGTTACCATCTCTTTCGGTGCGGTTTAGTCCGAGTCACGAAAGTGATGCAACCAACACCACCGCTACTACGTTCAATGAAAAATTACGGTTCCAATCCTGTTATCTGCAACAAATAATTGTTGTGATAAAAAATAAATCCAATTTGGGTAACGTTAGCCTTGAAGATCATTAATTATAAACCAAAAAAATGTTGTCTAGAAGATCCAATAGATATTACACCGAATCTAATTTGAAATGATGGGAACTGGGACCTAGAGGGAATATTGGACGAGGTTCCTCGTGCGCCGGCAGCACAGAATTGACGAGGGAATTGCGTGCTGATGGCAACATTAATTGCGCAGGTCCGGCCGCAAGCCCTTGACTACTTTTCTCAAGTCTGAGAGATACTCCAGCGCTTCTAAGTCTCTTCGTGCGACCAGACACAGCCGTCGAGCAATGCACGTCATCAACTCATTAGATTTTGTACTTTTAAACCTTCCTGCTGCGCTCATTTCACGTGTTAAGGGTGTATTATAGAGATTTACCCAAAGAATATTTATCAAGATTTAAATTCAAGAAATGTTGGACAATGAATTTTAGTGCACAGGTTCAAATATATCTTGTTAGCAAGCTCCTCGGACCAAAAATTAGTCACATACTACTAAAATGGTCTACGATCTCCACGAGTGTGAATAATGGTGGCAATTCTGTGCGGCATTGAGTCTACTAGCGTTCTAATGTTCACTTGGTTGATTTTAAACCACTCTTGCATCAACTGATGTAGTGAGGCCACAGTACGTGGACGATCTTCTCGAAGTTTAACTTGTTGTTCTACGGGGTCTTACAAATTCTCTATTTGGTTCATGTATGGGTATTTAGCTGGCCAATCTAAATTCCTAACATATGACTGTCCTGCCAATTTATCACTGTTTTAGCCTGATGCACCTTGCAGTTGTCATCCTGGAAGGTATGCAAACCAAATTGCCTTTCTTCGTTCAGGTATTTTGCAAATGGCAAAAGTTCATTATTTAGCAGCTCAATGTAATCACGTTGGTTCAGTTTGGCGGATACCTCAGCTAAAAGATCCATTTCAGTGTTGCTGAAACAGCCCCTAGAACATGACAGACCTTCCTCCTTGAATCACCCATTGAGCTCAGGCTTCGTTGAAGGCTTTAGCTAGGCTTTCGGGACTTCTATCTTTCGTGCCAACCATGATCCTTTCTATTTTCATACTTTCTTCGCTGATAATTCTTAATCTTTTCTTCCGCTTCCTTTTTAACTTATGGTTTATATGCGCAGGTGACATTGTGTGGGAACACACCTTGTGCATAGATTCCTCATTTCCCAAAGTCCATACTAAATGGTCCTTCACAACTATATCTATTACTACTACTACTACTACTACTACTACTACTACTACTGCTACTACTACTACTACTACTCCTACTACTTAATGCATGGTCAATCTATATTGAGGTTTCAATTTCAATTTTAATTTTTAATGGCACTATGTTAATGCTCATTGAAAGCATTGTTTGACTTGCTAGAACGCTTTCGCAGTTCTCAGCACTTTCTACATTTTTTCCTTGATCGAAACGGCAAAAATTTATTAGCAAGTTTATGTAGAGGAATTAAATCCTATTTTCTTCCCTAGACAATCTACACTCGATTCTTCACAGCAGCGACAACCATGAGGCGGCACTAACTTTTCATTGCCCTCAGCTTCAAAGTGTCACACCGCCAGCGTTGGGACCTAAGAGTGGGTTGAGAGTGTGATCACCCCCGGCGCGCCGGTGCCCAGGAAATCACGCGTAATTATGCTACGAGGGACACACCGTACTGACGTCATGCACCAACTGTTGTCAAGTAGCGTTCTAGTCTAGTTCTTCTGACCTCCCGCAGAAAATAAGTAAGTAATCACTTTGAACAAACTACGTATCAATCGCTAAATGTGAAAATGAACTGTGATGTAAAATGACCAGCTAATGGCAATTCAAAAATGTGACCTAAATCGCTCTTCACGAGATCATTTCCCATTAAACAACGATAATACCCGTATTTAACAAGTCCCATGCATATAATGATGGAGTTGAGAAACTTATCAATACTTATAATGAAATGGACGGTAGAAAGTCTTTGAAAATGCACGTTCTGCATCCCCATTTAGATTTCTTTCCCGAAAACCTTGGTGCAGCGAGTGACGAGCAGGGGGAACTCTTTCGCCAAGACATTAAAGCTTGGAAGTTCGCTACCAAGAATTTTGGAAAGAAAATTGATGGCTGACTATTGTTGGATGTTCTATCGTCACATTCCAGACCAAGTGTTTAAAAGAAAAGCGCACTCTCAACGCTATTAAGATCTGCTAATGTGCATATTTTATTTTACATGTATGTTTCATAATATCTTTAATGTAAATTATTTGCTTGCACTTCATTGCGGTGAATATTTTACTTCTTACAAATAAATGGTTTGCATAAAATGGGATTTATTACACCCTATATTTTTATCAAATTATATACTGGTAAATTTTCATAAAATATAAAAAGTAAATAAGTTAAAACTATACGTGCCAGAACAAAACTGTAACCAGTTTTGGATTGAGCATCAAAAGTATATTCAGTAAAGCTTATTTTGTCAGTGATGCGAATTTTTTTTTCATCTTTTTGATCAGTGTTATAAAACGTCACAATAGAACTTTTCCTGACCGACCGTTAGAGATCCAGATCCATATTTCCCTGGACGTGATCTCACTAGCAGCTATTCAAGAGATAATGTAAGACTGATGAAGAATATACGTCAAAAGCTCTGAAAAATTAGTGAGTAATGGCAGCGTTAAGGTACGAGAAGTGCCTAACAGAGCCGTGCGTTTAGACGCCTAATGAAGGTATGGATCGTTTATAGGCATATCGACCGAACAGCTACAATGCATGTGAGAGGATTCCTGTTGATGGGTGCAAGTTTTTGAGTCTCACGTGAAATGAAAGACTCGTTTTTCAGCAAGCGAGAGACGTTAGATATTCGAGGGTCGCTTCTACATGGATATTTTTGATTAAAATTTTTTTCCTTGTTTTTTGCTGGATTCGGGAATTCTGTACCATGTTCATTCTGCACTTGCTAAATCCTCGTTAAATGTGAATCTGAAGCTAAAGTTGAACTACATTCATGTCAGCTGTGCCTGGTTGTTTTAATTCTATGTTTCACTGTCAAAGTGGGTGCTGTTCAACTTGTTCATACGGATATGTTCATCTCATAACTGCTAGTCGGACCTAGTCATTGACTACGCCCCTGAGCCTTGTCCGGTCTTAACGCAGAGCCCAGAGCTGGTTCCCTGCTCCTATTCCGAAGGCTAGTCGGGAAGATCGGTCTCCTCGGGTTGAGGACCCAGCTGACTGAATGAGCCTATAGTCTCTGACCCTCGCCGAACTCCATGTGCACGGGTCGAAATGATTGAATTATCGAAGAAAATTCTCTAGAAATATTTCCATGCAATGAGAAGTATCGAAGCATGCAGTACCAGTCAATGCAAAACAATTCGATAAATGATAAATATTTCGAAGGTGTGGCGGTGGCCAGAACTTCTCACATCTTTTACCTCCACTTAACCAATTCGTCTTTCGCGGTCTCCCGCAGAGATTGAACAATGGCCAATGATCATTTCAAGCGCAGCCGGTCGTAGTTTGACCATCACCCTCACTTCGTAAGCTAGCCAAAAGCGAACCTCCACTATCACAAAATCCTCCTTAGCATTCCTCGAAGAATGAAGCGAGCCAGTACGTGTGCTAACGGAACACCAACATGGCTTCCCAAACTGGATTGCAGGACGTTAGTATTCTTGTATTAACTCTGCACCGATGGCAAATTACAGATGAGTTGTCAGGAATACGTTCGAATTCTGCCGCGAGCGGGAAGTTTTTCATGCGTGTTGGATATTCCTTGACTAGTCAGCGCAAGGTGGCTGGGTGCCCAACTGTGGTGGTCGTACACTTGCTCTGCTAGGAGCGTTCGTGCACAATAAAGTTAATATTAAATAAGCATTTAATACTGCCACTATCTGGGTTTTCACTTGCATTTTTGTTCTGTTTTCACCCGTAATGACTGTGTTTTGTTTTTCCCTAACATCATTACTAAACAACTTCCTATCGCCAGATCCACCTGGACCACAGCATCATTTTTCCCTCTCCGGCTCCCATTTTATTGGACTCACTGAGTTTGAAATCACAGCCGACGTCCGAGTTTTCATCGATTGGAAGGCAATTAAATCGGGATGCGAAGGACAGTTCGACTTCATAACAGAGCTCGAAAAACGATAAGCCTCGCTCCTCAATAGCCAGAAAATCCCTCGTTATTGAGACGGAGCCAAGATGTCCGCCGTCCACCGACCCATAGGAGCGACGGACAAAGGCAGCACCTCGTCGTTATGAACGTGTGGAAAATGTCAATATGTTCTTCGACCATCAAGGTATGACCGAGAAACATTAAAAAAAATTTGTTGTGGTACTTCTATTTAAACTCGAAGTTTTACTCTCTGAAAACCAGGCCATCGTTAAAGGTATAAGGTATGTCTGGAATTATGATTGGTATTTTTAAAAAATTCGCATCGTTTTGAAGCGCACGCCGTCAAAATTGAATTGAAAAACTTTTTGAAAGTTCTTTTTCCGGTGAATAGGTCGGCAATTGATCCACTGCTCCATTATTTTTTGCACTTATCCTCTATGTTCCTTCGCGTAAAAGGATACAGAACAAAACTACTATACAAACTTTCAACTATTGATTTTTCTTTAATATTGAACGGGACGTCATGACGTACTTTCACAGTCTATGTTTGATACACTACAAAAATTGGGCTGCAATCACAATACGCCTTTTTTATACATAATATAATGTACAACACAGTCGATGTACAATACACTACTAAAATTGGGCTGCAATTGCAATACACATTCTTTTAATACATAATGCGCAGCACAGTCGATGTATAATGCACTACAATGATTAGCCTGTAATCACAATACACAGTCTTTCGTTCGTGGAAATAAGATCCACGAAAGTTGTGAGTTTAAAAAGACGTCTCACTTACACCAACTTTAATTAGCAACTTAACGCTTACCTAATATTTTTTTACTAGATGCTCCACGGTTATATTCGTATTTTCTACATTCTATTTTCATCTTCTTGAGTTGATTTGTTTGACTGGCAATGTATTTCTTTAACCAAACATTCCTCACGATGTTACGAAATCTGTCTCAGTATTTCCTTTACTCTACTCTTTTCCACCTCTCGTGTGCTAAATACACTTTATTTACACATATTTTCACGTAAGCAGAATACGTTCATATTCTAGTACATTTAAAATGTCAAATATTGAAGCGCTCCGTCATTCCTGTGCAAACGCAAACTCTGCTCCATTTCAAGAACATTAAAAATTGAACGTTTTGACATCAATCTTAGTCAGTATGAGCAAATTGTTGAGTCCTAATGTACGTTTTTAACTTTTTACATGTTTTATAGTTTTACCGTTTTAAAACCCTCCTCCTATACCGTTTTTGTTTACTCTTACAGCAGAAGTTAAAAAACTTACCCTGGATTATGCTTAATGAAATTCCAAAAATGGCTCAATATAACGCATTAAATTACGTCAAAACTGTTTTAAGTTTTCATCCCTGAGATCTCAAACTTGAGTGAATTGAATTGGAACTTTACGAGTTGAGTGACGGTAAAAAGATGTGAGACGTTTTAATAACTACGACTTGAGCAACGCAGCAATTGGAAGGATGAACCATGAATTTCGTCAAAAATATGGTCGATTATGGGGAGGTTTTCAGTACTTGTACTTGAGGGAGTGTGCTTGTAATTGCGATTGTTTTGACAGCATTGCAGGCTGCGGAGACCCCAAAGTAGTCAACAGTGGAAAGGCTCAGATTGGAAGGATTCGTAATGAAATAGTTGCATAATATTGCGGCAGTGAGGACGTTTGAAGGAGTTAGAAACCGAATGGTACGAGAGTTAGTAAAGTGAGTTAGCGCAGAATATGAGTCTTTTGTAATTTTAGGTTACGAGAGAGAATGAGTGGGTAGCATCATGTGAAAAAATTGAAAATATCAAACGTATCAACGGTGTGCTGGAAGTAGACAGGTGTGCGAAAATATGATTACACAGAGAAAGGGCTAAATAAGAGGGACACGACTACCTCTGAAAACATACAATACGATATAGAAACAGTTCGAAGAAAAGTACATGCTGCACTCTAATGCTCTACGTAGTCCTGATGCATGGTGTAGTACTGATACTTTACCTTCTTTCTAGAGCAGCATGACATGTGACAGGAGGATCAACAGTGTTGTGACGTAAGAGGGGTGGGCTAGGGAGAGCTACGGATGGCTACGTAAGGTACTGTGCAGGACTACGGCCGGTGCTGCAGAGGTAGCCAGAAAGTTTCGAATCATTACATTAGGTTGATCCGAAAGTTCTGAGCAGTTTTATTGGTAAAAAATAAATTATTCTCTTAGAGACGTTCATATCTTCCACAATTTCTGAGATGATTTTTTTTTCTTTATTCCGAGTTATTGATGCACTGCAATCTAAATGTACTACTACCGCATTTTACTTTGTTCTGTCTTCAAAATAATAATTTTCTAAGACCAAATAACGTCTGAGAGAGCCACTACCGATGCCTAAGCGTTCAGTTTAAATTTCGATGGCATCTTCGATTAGCCAATTCACCCGCCAAACACGGCAGCAAACCAACCAAATGTTTGCCCGTCTTGCCTCCATTTTCGCCTCTCTAATGACAAACATCACCACTCAATTGCAAACTTTTTCACCATTAATTTTGACGGCTCACTAAGGCACTATGGAATGAAGGAGTGAAGGAATTTAGTCATGAGCAGATAATACTGAAACTCGAAATATTTATTCTTTATTTGCAATCTAACCTGACGCGGCAGAAGTTTGTTAAAGGACGCAATAAAATTTATTTCAACATCGCTCAGAATTTTACAGGCAACTTGATGATTTCATTCTCATCCTCGAATTTGGCGGCTATTGTTGAAATTTTTCATTTATTTCTTATGTACGTTTTTTAATCCCAAACGGTTTTAAATGATAAAGAGCTGAAAATTCTCTTTGAGAATGCTCTCTTCAACCGCACCTCTAGTATTTCATGTAAGAAGACAGTGACACCAATTATTAAGGGAACAAAGGGGGGAGAGAGCAGATTATTCACCTTAAATTTGAAAATAATCTTAAAATTTATGTTCACTAGTATGCTCTATTAAATCAAGGGATCTGAACACAAATTTTGTCATCTCCTGAGATGAGGAATTTTACGAAAACAATTTTCACATTTTACACCACGATTCCTTCTTAGCGTGTTACCGTAATCAACGAATTAGTAATAAAATTTCCCAGATATTTGCAAATTTGTATTTTTACATGAATAAGAATCGGAGAATAAAATTTCAAGTGTTGGCATAGGGAAATGAAATAAAACCGAGTTATTAGTTGCAAATATAATACAGAAAAAACATGAATATTTCCAAAAATAATAACGTGCGCCGTACGAAATTTTGCCAGTTGGAGCTGCATTTTGCCAAAAAGTGGGAAGCGTCAACAGTCGAGCTGTTGGTTCATTGTGTAGAACAGCATCAACGAATTCAGCGCGCTTCTCACCCTCGGACTGCAACGGCGTCTTGAACTGATCATTGAATGGGGCTCCGTGACCGTCAACATCTTGTTTCTTCACCAACTGTGGGTCAGGATTTGTCTCACTTGAGCTGGTGTTGCTTATTCTGTGTGTAGCTCGCTCGACTGAGTGCCCCAGTTTGCCTCTCAACTCACTCACCAAATGACAGTTTTCGCTCGGGTCACTTGCTCTTTTCGTAAGCTGGAGGTCGTGCTTGGTTATTTTCACACGTGGAATTGACTCATAAGACGTCTTATTTAAAAAAAGTCCGGTACATGACGTTTCAAACGCATGACTCGGAAGCACTCGCACGTTAATGATTTTCATTGTAATTTCAAACGAAGTGTAGAACCGCTTGAAAATCTAGAGGTTAGTTGATAGAGAAGCTAACGACACTGTTTGTAAATATTGCATAGTTAATCAGTTAAACCGAAGTGAACACATTCTGATGATCTCCACCTCTGCGCAGTCGGAGAGCTCATACACGTTTTGGGCTTCCAATAAGTCTTCTCATTGACATTCGAGTCAGGGTTAATGTTGTAATAAAGCTTTAATGGGACCAGGCACAAAATTACACAGCAATAAGGCCCCTCGAGCGTCAGGGTCTTTCATATTAATGGTTTGATCCAGTCTCGGGAGGGTGTTTCTTTGTTCCCAGCTCACCCAGGCCAAACTCGACCAAGAAATCGAAAAAATATCGGTCACAAAATCGGGAGCTGTGCTCCGGTGTAACGAAGTGAACAGCTGCGCGTTATTGATCTTGTCGTCTTTCTGGACTGGCCGTGGTATTCGATACTTCGAGGGGCATGTTCTCGAGGAATGAACCAGCTATAATGAAGACAATTTGGGAGATTTATGCAAACTCTATCAATTTTATCCGCTTCTGATTCGAGGAACTCTACGATGGGTGATTATCATGGAAACGACAATGTTCTAATAGTACAGGCTGAAAAATATTTAGAACAATTTTTTGGGGGAAAAAAACCTGCAAGTACAAAACTAGGTGTCGCGTAAACTTCAACATTTTCCTTGATTCCGAATTGAAAGTGTTTTGAGACATAGTCACGAGCGTTTAGGTTCTCTAAATTGTAGCTACATCCAGCCCCATCGTAAGGCCTGGTAAGTCGTGCACCGCATCTAAGAAAGGCGGCTAGAAGAGCATTAGAGCGGCACTAAACTGCTCTAATTTACATGCAACTCATTCCTAGGCGACAAAGAATTTTGGGTCGAAAAGAAAAGCCGTAAGAACATTCGTGCTCATATGCATTCTACGAAGGAAGTTTTCGTCGCACCTTCTGTTAATGCAAGAGCGGCATAATGTATGGTAATGCAGCCACCAACGCTGCTCTCTTGTGTGTAGTCCGAGTGATGTTTACTGTTAGCAAAATTCGCTGTAATTTATAAGTGTCTTAACACATCCGATGAACAGTCAAATCAAGGCTTCAGTGGAGGCGCTTGCCCGGCTTTTGACTCTGTCTTCAGCCAGCCAGAGGCGCCCACTTCCCACCAACAGCTCAGTGAAGGAAAATTTCACAAGAAAGCAACACCTGAGTACGATTTTAACCAGACGGAAAACAAGAGAAATACGAGAGTTTTCGAATGTACCGCTGCCATTAGAATATATATCTGAAGTCTCTCAGTTCATTGAACCAACGAATAAAGCCTTATATTGTGTGTAAGAGGCGTGGAGTCCCAATCTTATATAACCAATGATAGATTATTTTCAAAGAATTTCTTCTTTTTGACTAACGGATGTTGTTTTTGCTCGAAATGAAAGAAATAGAAACCTTGTTTTACCGCAGCCAAGCTCACTACGAATCCTCCTGAGAACATTTCAAAGTTCAATAACTCATGCAGAATATTTTGTTGTGTGGTGGAAGAATGCTGAAATCTGAAATTTTCTTTGCCCGAGTAAATATTTCTTTTCTTAAACGTGAGATTTTCAGAAGAGGGCCTGGAGCATCGCAATGTGAATAATTACGTCTAACTGAGCTGATGACGTTAAGGACGTAAGGCTTGAACAAATGACACGTTTCCAATGGTGAGAAAATAGGCCGTGGCCATGTTCCTCATCAAAAAACAATTCTCCAAAGCTTGTGCTCATTCCAAACTGTAAAAATGAACAGACAATTACCACAGAGATCAGAGGGCGTCCTCGTCCGCGAAGTACTTTGTGTATCCGAACATTTACTCCTTTTCCATCAAACGAATCGCTCAACTTTGCTCAAAAATGACGCATAAACACAAACCGTTGTTTCAGCCACCGCGTCACTTTTACCCCCGGCGACGCAGTTCTCGCAACGTACTCCTTGAAAATTCAGAAACGCAATACAAACCGTTTTCCACCTCTGGTTTCTTTGACCAGAAGTGAACGGAAAGAATGCTATTGTCTGATACTGAGAAAAAATGAAGAAGAATCCTAATAGAAAAAAACAAAGACTGAAAACGAGGTGTTCGCGCAACCGAGGCAGGAAAAGGCTAACCCGTGTTATGTACATGATATAGAAAAATCACGCACAAAGAGAATCATCAACAAACAAATATTTAAAGAAAAATGTTGAGCGCCAGAAAAAACAAAACTCGATAGCATTTCTATCAAGGCTTCTTTGACAGAACACGAGTGATACCAACTGCCTATCATCAATGCATAGAGCACGAGCGATAGCAACTGCCTATTCTCAATGGTAATAGAAAGGAAAAGTAAGATTGAAACTCTCAGATCAAAGCATTGGAGCTTGAATCGATCATTAACTAAGTAGACATTCCTTGATTACTGGTGCAACCCCATTTAAACCGTTAGTATCGGACTGCGCTATTCGCATAGTGAAGGCTTGCGTCGTGATCTGTACAAAAGACTGCTAGAGAACTCTTTCCTGATTGATTAATCTTGCGAGCTCTCGTTGCACTTGGAATCATTGCAGGAGATGACGGCGCGTTGCTCGTGTTGGTGAGTCGCCATTGGCNTAATTTGCTCTCACCTTCACAACGCACCTTAATGCACGTGCCAGTGCACATTGGCATCGAGGTGTACGAATATTTCGAACAAAGATATTGACCGGTGCAGTCGTGACCGGTGTTTAGTTAAAGGTTATATATACAAAATTGATGTCATTAGGATTGATTTGTGTCGTTCCATTTCGGAACATAATTTTAAGTTAAACGTATTTATTCAATGCTGTAATTCGCACCATGGGAGGTCACATTGTATCAATGAGGCGTGTAGTATTCGTGCAGGATTTATCTTTCAGTGAAAATTTTTGTAATTACTATATAAACGATGTCCTCGATGCAGAAAGGTAGTTACCGATGATTTTATATACGTTCGTAATTGTAACTAACAAATTAGTGCTAAACCTCGTGAAAGTAGTTTTCCTATAAACCAAAATAATAAATTTACATTTAGATAGTTTAATTAAAACATCTAAAAAGGCAATCTGTTCATTTGATTCTTTTCTATTAATTTGTCCAAAAATTTCCTACCATCAACAAATATCCCCATTTTATGTTTGACCAAATACGCAAAATTTTCTTAAATATGAAATTACGTCCGTCTCCTGTCACCTCGACCGTCCCAAAGCTACAGGTTTTCGCAGGGCTCCATATCCAGGGCTATTGGAACAGCGAGATACGAGAAGAACTCTTAGCATTAATCCAACAGTATTTTACTTCAACTGACGTGAAGGTATTTTACAAGAACAATTTTAAAATGAGGTATTTTTTTGTAGAAAAGAAGAATTAGATGATAGCCTGATTAGGTGTTGTGTGTATTCGTATGCTTGTGATTTGCTGCCTGCAATCGTACGCAGCACCACCCTACAGCAGTTCAGACACCGCTGCCAACATCCAGGCATTTCTTGTAGAACAGGACGTTCATATTCCTCCCCAACGCATTCGGCAATCAGAGACCTTTGTGCCAGCTAAATCATCCTCTTAAAATGTCTAACTTTTCGACCATATGCAAAGCTCGAAATGAACAGGACCTGCGTATTTTAGAATCCCTTTTCATTTTTTCCAACAAACCAGAACTCAATAGCAATCAGAGTTCTGTGCGATAACTAATAGCTCCAACTTTTTAAACTGAACATTTTAGCAGCGGCAGGTTTTGATACTTTGGTTAAGTTTTTGTGGTTTTGAAACTCGTATCTTATTGCTCTTGCTTTTCAGAGTTTTGTATCGTTATTTCTTTTCATATTTTTAGCACTGATGATGAAATATATATCTCCCGAAACGCTTGCAATTAAATATATTTATGATATCATTGGTTTTTCCTTTCATACTGAGGATGAAGTTTCCCAGAAATCAATCCATAAGAACAAAAATATTAATTAGACACAAACGCGTCTTCAGTTGTTTAGGTTGTCACTTACACGCTGAAAATAGAGTATATTCCATCCAAAGTCTGAGCCTCATTTGATTAATTGATATTATAGTGGCACAGAACTTACGCGCTAGCTCTTCATTAGAAGGATCGAGTCCTCACGAGCACCGCTGGGACAGCAGCCCTTCAATTGTTTGGAAGAAAGAGAATATCAGCTCTTCAAAGCACTTATTCACCTCTAATACCGATGATATCTTAAAGGTTTTCTCCGCTCGCGTTTAGAAAGCGGTAGAAGTCGTTGTAAAGCAAGTTTCAACATGCAGAAGATCTAACGTAATCGAAGGACAGTCTAGTATCATGATTGTCGCTTTGAGAGCTTTGCATCAGTGCTCTCATTGGTATGGACGCAATAAACACACACTCGTGAATTAAATATTTCCGTTTCACTGCCATATGGCTGAAATGAATGCAGAAAACTAATTCCAGTAACAAGGCCATGAAATTAGGCTGAAGCGTCCCAAGTGCTGTCCTCACGCGAACGAAATGCTGCCGCACTTCAGCCATTAGGACCCTCAGCCAAGTTTAATTACTCGTTGGCATAACGTCTACTTCGCCCCCGCCCTTAAATTAAGTCAATTAAGAGCAACTAGCAAAATTAAATCCGAAGCTAACTTCTTCCTGAACTTAAAACGATGGAGGAGTTCTTTCCAGCCGCTGCGAGTTGAGGGCGAGCGCCGGCGTATGTGCAGCATGTTTGTTCCTGGCGGCCCCGCGCGCCCGCGTCATTTCACTGCCGCTCGAATTCTCGTATGAGGATGAGAAAAATTCGAAATTGGGCTGATTCAATTGATATCATAATCGATTGTTGATTGTAGCTGTTAATTATTGATATTAATCGATTGATATCATAATCGATTGTTGATTGTAGCTGTTAATTCTTGATATTCATGGTCGATGCGGCCAAGTTTTGTCAGCACACGGTAATCCAGGACAGGCGGAAGAATAAGAAAAGAAATTACTCATACGAGCACCTACTTAGCGCAACATTTTTCAAAATCATTAAGATCACATTGTAAAATTGATTTGCGTCATTTGACAATATCCAGTGAGTAAATTTTTTCTAGATAGAAAGTATTAAATACGCATTTGGTGAATACAAGGATATCTGCTCAAAATTTTATTTCATACGTAGTCTGTGAACATGAAGCGTATGCCACCNCATGAAAATGAGGCCCATGTCACCCAGTGGCCATGAACATGAAGCCCACGTCACCCATCAGCCATGAACATGAGGCCCATGTCACCCATCAGCCATGAACATGAGGCCCATGTCACCCAGTGGCCATGAACATGAAGCCCATGTCACTCAGCAGCCCGTGACAGAAAACGGACCCACAAACTGATGCGACGGGATGAAGTAATTGTACATATCAGTAGTAGCACGTGCACCTTGCGAGTATTTCTGCTGAGTACATTGCTGTACGTTCCGTTGTGTGCTACTCGCCTAGTACACCTGTGTGATGAACTGCTGGTGCCTACGGGTACGTGCTGGGGTCTACTGGTACGTACTCGTGCCTACTGGTGCCCACTGGAACGTGTTGGGGTCTACTGGCCCGTGCTCGTGCCTACTGGTGCCCACTGGTACGTGCTGGTGCCTACTGGTGCGCGTCAGAACTTCCTCGTGTCCCCGTGAGCCCCCGCTGGCCCGCGCTGAGATCCCGCAGCAGCGACGGCACAGCGCGTCACACGGAGGCAGCGCGCACTCGCCCGGCGATCTGACGTGGCTTTCGATATTAGTGCAATTATGGCGGCGAGTTGTGCGAAGTTGAGTGCCCTCACAGGACGTGAAGGGAGGAGAACTTGCTCCTGGATTCACACAACATGCGCGAGCTGGCAAATCGTGGAGCTAACTTTGCGGCGAGTTTGTCAAGTTAGCCACCGATGCTGGCAAGGGCTCGGCAGTTGCAGAACTGCGATGCTTCCAAGAATCCCGATGCCCTCATGCGCCCCCCTGCTGCTGCTGGCAAAAGACGAGGCGATACAGTCGAGGTTCGAGTCTCAGGACAAGTTTCTTGACTTCCCTAGTGTGCTCGAGTGCAGCCTGTCCGTCTCCCCATGTTCCGATAAAATACGAAAATTTTGCTTTTTTTGGATAACTTTCGACTATACCACATATGATTTTTGTAGGCTTACTAGTGAAGCCTTTTCAGCCACAGCTCTGATAAAAACCTCGTATTCGTGCCGCTCAACATGAGGCTGTTAAGTTTAAAAACTCGTGACAAGCAAGGCAAAGTTTTTCAGGGAAGGAAATTTTGGACATAGATTGTTGACTTCCGGAAATGTCTGGGGCAACGAGGAGAGCGGGAGCCTGCGCTCTGGGGTGATCAGAGGTTGGGGTTGCAGCGGCGCCTTCATTGCAACCGCAACCATGAAACTTCAGTTATCAGTTTACCGAAGCTGACATGCGATCCCTGATCAAACAACTCGAAGAGAATCGAAATTAATGGAGTTCCATTTTCGAGTGTTACAGTTGCAGTGCACGTTCTGTCTACTGCACATGGTGTCATTTTAATCAGCAATGAAAGTGAGCAGGTCCACTCTTTTTCTCTGTAAGTGTTCGCCACTGGTAATTTATACTTGACACAGCACTGCAGTGAAAGAAGAAATGTCAGAGGATGATGTAGACCCGAAAAAGACACAACTTGCTCAGTCAAATAAGCTAATAGTCTTCCGTTTGAGCCTATGATCGTGTGAGGCGTGGTGAGGCAGTACTGTCATGAAAACGGACGTTATGAGGGATCTTCTTCATACCAACTTCTATAGAGGATGCTGATGAATTACCTAGACCGTCTTGCGGAGATTCACGTTTGATGTCAAAAGAATAGCGTCATCAGTGTTGCAACATTTATCAATAAATTGTCAAATCTATAGATGGCAGCTTCGCGGTCGGTTGTCCTTGAAAATCTTACGGCTTCTCACTCCGTGATTTGTTCTTTGTCCCCAACAAAGCGCTCCCCTTTTTATCCCCGCCATGAAATACCCAATTTTTGATCAAAAGCTGTCTGTTGAGTCGATCGAAGGCAATTGCGTGTTCTCCGAGACCGTGAGGAATGCATTGAGGAAATGTCAGAGCAATAGACTTTTATTTTGCAATAACTGTTGCGTTGATACGGCGCCAGGCCTTGAGCTGTCGCCCTGCGTAATGCGCACCCGATATTTACTCTGAATTCCGGTGGGGTTCCAGAGCAGCACTCGAATAACGGCCTCAGCATCTGCCTGCCAGAAAAACGGTACGCTTTTTGATTCAGATTCACGTGAAAATTGTTCGTTTATTCATCGATTGATACTCAAAACAAATTTCGCCGTTTTTTACAAATGTGATTCATGATGCACTGTTAATTTTACTTTAAGATTGAATGAACTATTTCACTGGAAATGATTTATTTGTAAGAACCTGATGAGAACTCAAAAGCTGTGACGTATTTTATTCTTAAAGTTCATAATAACCAAAACTAAGAGAAGTGAAATAATTGTAAAAAAAATCATCTACGACCAAAAGTCGACGTTGCCAAAGCTGAAGGCACACGGTTATTTTTGGGGACTTCTAAATCTCGGTAGACGTCGGCCACAACTCACGGACTTGCCCAGCCGAGCGAAGTAAACGAAAATTCTGACGATATTTCATTGGTATGGTTTTTCAACGGCCAACCTTCGTAATATTAAGCAAGGCTTCATAGCTGCCGACATTTTTCCTAAAATGGCAAAATTTGAGGGAATTTTTTCGACTCTGCTGCAGAAAGCTTTTATGGGGCGTAGTGGAGCTCCCACGCGTCCCCAGCTTGAATGCTTTAGCTGTAATCTCCGCTGCCGCTTCACATTTCCGCGCCTCATCCGCCCTAATGACTCCAACTTTACCCTAAAAACTGCATACTTTGCCTCTAGAATGACTCCAGCGATGCTTTCTCCTCCCAAAAATTAGGCCAAGGGCCTCGAGAACCATACGCTCAGTTCCAGTATGAATGGCGCTCGAATTTTGAGACGAAAAATAGGCTCTTCTGGAAAATAAAATTCATGTTCGCTACAAAGGTTGAAATTTGCATTGACGTGTAGTGAATAGTTGCAGTACGCTAAAACATGGTGTGTAAAATGACAAGAAACTGTTATGAAACCCAAAATATGATATAACGCAATTTGTCAATATGTACAGTATGTATAGGCTTCAATCGACCCCTACCACAGATATAAGAGTGTGAGCAAACATTCAGCACAAATCGAAAAAATAGCAAAATTAAATTGAGAGAATCAAATTCACATTATCACTATTTCTACACCTTTTTAGCTTCAAATTAAAATATATAAAGTTCGAATTAAAATATGTAAAGTTCAAATTAAAATATGTAAAGT
>VOMN01060213.1:0-31921 GCA_014899125.1 Orchestia grillus
AACTAACCTACCTCTATTGCCTATGGCCTATCCTATGCCCCCTGCGGGGGCGAGGTGCTACAAACATTACACTTTAATACCCATACTTTTGAAACAAATTATGGTAAAAGAATCGAGTAGCAAATGATGGCGAGTATGGACGAAAAAGTTTGCATTTTACAAAGCTTAAACATTGTGTACAATCTGAGTTACACAGATTCAGCATTTGGAGAGGGTAGAAAAGTATTGCGTGGAACACGAGGGGTGTTTCGGTTCGCAATTTCAGTCAAATTCTTTCTCTACATAGTGAAAGGCACTAAAAATTTTCTTTGTACAAAATAGTATGGGTTCCGTGGCACAGTGGTAGCGTAGTGGTGTCGTAACCGAAAGGACCTGGGTTCGATACTCGGCTCAGGGAGGCATTTTCACATGACTGCGGAATACTTCCCTTGGAAAAGGAAGCTTACACCTCACATTTCAAACATCTCCCACCACACCAGTAGTTGTAAGACATTTAAAACCCAACGGTAAAACGTGTTAAAATTAATGATCTTTTTTTGCATTGTAACTAAAGTGTCATTGTCTAACAAAGCTATATTTGAATGATGTACTGTTTTGTTATTGATATACTCAAGTTGACTGTGAGCATCACTGCAGTTTACTCTCATGTGCATTTGATGCAATATGATGAATGAACTTCAAAGGAGTACGATCAGATTTTTTATTCTCATACAACATTGTATGTGCGGTAGCAGTTTGTTAAGCTATATTTTACCATTTGGTTTCCATACGCTACACTATCTACTTGCACTTGCGGGATTGCGTTACAAAAGTAGAAAGCTGATGTTCACATTTACATAAATTTTTACTTACATTTTTTATAATTTTCTATTGCATTTCTTCAAATAATATTTTACGATCGCGATCGTATACCAGAGGAAATTACCTTCTATTGATTATTTTTTTATTCAAGAATTTTTTCTAATAATTTTCACTTCAATTATTCCTCTTCACATATTGTGACATCATACATTATTTTATGCAGCTGCTTTTCCGCTTCTGTCCTCAAAACTGTTGCTACACTTCGCCCATGCATTCCCTCAGAGCGCTCTGCCCTCGCGGCCTCACTCATTCTGGGTTTCTGACTCATTTTCAGCTCAAGAAATTCAGTGTCAAAGCAACAGCGGTCGTGTGTGGTGTACGGCAACCTATCCGTCCAGCAAGCGTTGTTTATCCCATGTGTGTTTGGTTCTTTTTATCCCAAAGGAGAATTGAAGGCAATATAGTTCTTGGTTTTATTGGTGTTCTATATTCTATGCTGGAATTGTATGATACTCGTATTCATGCGCACAGAAGTGATAACGAAAGAATGAAATTGAGTTTAAATGACGAAAAAATAAAAATAAGCTTCAATTTAGGAAGGAATGGCCAAGAGGTACAATTTATTTTTCTTCATTCAATAGTTAAACAAAGACTCATGTACCCGCGAGCTGAAAAACACTTTTAACAGCGTGCGGCTTCTGGCAATGTTTTTTTTTTGGCCACAAGCTGAAGCGGTATAATGCACTGTGCAAAATAAATAACTCGTTTGAAAAGCACTACATTGTGCATACATATGGTGTGTGTAGGATGTACGAGACATTAATCCAGTTTAACCCTAGTTTTTGATGAGAAATTTCTGTCGATTACATACCACATCATTACATAGGAATCTGAGCGCTTATTTTGTACACTTAAGATTCAAACAATGAGTAACTCGAGTGTCAAAGGCGGTGCAGTTCCCTGGAATGACTATGTCATAGGTCTTTAATCTTGATTTAATTTTTTTCAACAGTCTCAAAAGAAGACACTGAGTTAAAAGAGGGTTAAGAGAAGACGCTTTCCTAGAATGATGGCCAGATGCTTACTAACGTATACAGAATAGTCAATAATGTTTGGGCTTTGCACTGAACAGATTGGCGGACATTGTTTGTACAATTTATTGCACTGAAGCTCGATTAAAATCAATGAATTTCTACTAAGAGAGACAAAAAAGTTGACCAATATAGTGAGACTTGCCTAACGCACACTTAAGAATGTAGTTCTCATGTTCTAATCAGAAATTGAAGTACGTCTGTTTTTCGTTCAAATTGTTGATGTTGCCCCCGTCTTCTCCAGACTTCAGTTGCTGCGAATGCGACTACCTTAAAACTTATTCATACTATACTAGCTCAATGAAAGCATACTCGAACGAGATCTACGTAGAAATTGTTATTCGTTAACGGTAATTTAGTAAATCGACCAATTTCCGTTTAAGATCACTCCTACAACGAGTGAGTCATCACGATAAATCCCGGACACGCTCCAGTTCTGCAGGAATTAATGTAGCACTTGTCTGTAATTCTCAAGTAAATCGACTGAAGGCATCTTTATGTAGATCATTCGTTTGATGGCAAGCGTTCGCTGGTCCTATTTTTGTGCGGTGACTTTTTCCTACTAGCGACAACCCTGAAGTTTTGAACGCTTCCACCACACTATCTGAACAACTGATTTGAAACATTTGCTGCGTATATTGAAGGCCCCACGATTAACATAGGCTCCATGGTGTAGTGGTTAGCGTGATGACCTCACAGCCGAAAGGACCAAGGTTCGAGCCTCGGCTCAGGTGAGGCTTTTCACGTGACTGCGGAGTACTTCCCTTGGAAAAGGAAGTTTAAACCACACATTCCTCACATCCTTCACCACACCAGTACTTGTAAGGCATTTAAAACCCAACGGTAAAACGTGTTGGAATAAATGTTCTTTTTTTATCGCAGCACTACAATCGTTCAGAAATGGCCTCAACGAATTGGGCACGAGAGAGTCACTTCTTTGAGTCCGAAGTGATCACTGGAGGACGGTGACGGACACATTTGCCGCACAAATATAATCCTTTACCAACCGAATTATTTCCGCGGTAAGGCCGCATTTAGCTCTGCAAGGAACAGTAGCTGCACCCTAATGTATAAATTCAATAAACTGCATTTAACATTTACGGAAAACTTGCAGATTTTTTGTGAAAGTGGAAATTTCACCTGCTCAACCGAAATTCAAGTTTTCATCAAGTGATTAAATTCAATAACTTTAAGTTTTTTAATCAAGTTAAGCGTATGACTAAGGAGCCTTTGCTCCAACCTGTGAACTGGAGAGTAAAGTGTCTTTTTGTTGCAATTCATCAACTTGGCGCTGCGTTGTGATCAAAATACCAAGATGCTCTTATTCTAACGGAAACATTTTGAGGAAGAAATAAGTGTTTATCAACTAGAAAATACGAGTACAGAAGCTAAGAACAAGCGATAGTAAGTTTTGCTTGTTTTTTTAAGTCGTGTAAGAACGAACAAACTTTGCGGCGTGAGCTTTCAAATGCGACGGAAGTCCATAAAATGAAGAGCCGCGAAATCGAACTATCTTTCCATCGCCAGATGTAATTTGACTTGTCAATTGTGCGACTTTTGTTTCAAAATATTCTAGAGCGACTATGAGATGTTACTCACAGATCATTTTGATAGGAGAACCTTTGCCAATTTTTAACCACTCAAATCTTCTGAAAAGTTAATTATTTCAAGTTCATACAGCACCTCTTTTTAGGAGAGCGTTACAAAGCGGAGACCATGTCTCATCCCGAGAGCGAGTGGCCGGACATGCCCGGCAAGGTTGCGAACGGCACGAACCTTTCCAGTGGCAACGCCCAATTTTTTATGAGCGTTTTGGGTGAGTAACTCTAAATTTACGTCAAATATACGTGAAGTCTGGCCAGGTGCAAGGCAGAGAATCATTCGCCTTCTTTCTGGACGAAAAGCATTAGGATGGAATTTATAGAAAACGGCTACTTTAAGCTCCAGCGTGCTTCCCATGATTGCCAATAGTTATCCATACGTCAACACGAAGCCTTATGACCCGTGTGTTTAACGTACGTTTTACACAAACCATTGGCAATGATTAATTTGAAATTTTGCACTCTCCTTAGTCCAATTTTAATATTAGCATTTTGAAAGCTTAATACATCTACAAGTTTTTTTTACACAATACATACCCTTAAGATAAAGGTTTAGATAGGTGGACATATTTTAGTAGCGCTATTGCAGTAAGGTGTCTTATTTATATGGTACCATTATACCGATACAGGCTTCTAGTTGATATGTAAAGAATGTTGAACGCATGGATGTTTCAGATCTTTCTTCTCATGCACTCGAACCAGCAAAAAAATGATTCTCCCAATCTTATTTGTAGTTCAAATGTTGATTTCATCAGAAGACTTCCGTGGTGATGTAATGAGGTACCAAACTCAGTGACATTGATTTTGACTTGATTTCAATAAAGTCCAAAGAAATAGGCTGGTTTTCATAACACTTCTACTTCTGTCGTATGAAAACACAATCTGCAAATGATCTTGACTTTCACTGAATTACAAAAACTACTTGTCTCTAGTCCATCTGCTGCTGCTTTAATGCCACTTTCCTGACTACAACGCTAGAATTGGTGATCCGCTTCTATGTAACGCTCTTGTAAAGCTTTTAGCTTGTTATAATCTTGAAATTTTGACCAAATTATATCGCTCTATGAAAGCATTTGTCGTTACCGCGACCTTGGAATTTGAAAGAAATTTCGGACGAAAGGTTTTTGTTTCATCATAATCTCGGAATTTTAGTCCTACCTCCAACGCTTTTAAGGAAGGTCTATAACTTCACTCGTTATAACCTCAGCGTTTGTTTCCTGCTCATAATGCTCTAAAAATCTTTTAGCTTTAATATAACTTGTGAATTTGTGCTCCAAAGCTCGAAGAAAGCTGGTAACTTCACGACAGGTGTGTTGCCGTGGTGTGACGGTGTGCCCGCCATGCAACACGGCCTCTTCCACGCGGCTCACGCCATCTTCCTGGTGGCCTACGCCGCGCCCTCCACCAGAATTGGGCTGCTCGTCATGCACACTCTCCTAATTGTCGGTCAGATGTGCTTAGAGACCCAAACCTTTGTCTGACTCTCTAGGAGATGTAGAACTTCAACGTTTTTTGTGTGCAATAGCGACTTAATTAAGTTTACTGGAGGGTAATATTAACTCTACGAGTGAATAACTGTAAATTTTGTAGCCTAGGTATCGTAGAGCGCCGTAATTCATAAAAGAATGTTAGTTGCAGCTCGATCGGAAAATTGGTGCAATTGAAGGCTTTCGTGAATCATTAATGCAGGGTTAAAATTCGTGAATGACTATCTATGATCTCCAAAATTCTCGTGAATTAGACCTTTCATGAAATAAGCACCTGTGAATTTTGGTGCGCTGCTGCAGTTTGTTAGTCTTGAGCAGAAAGTTCATACGCGTATCTAAGTTACAGGAACTGAATGAGTTGGTATAAAATTAAATATTAGGGGCAAAACATGGTATGAATTTAGAACACCAGGAATTAAACACCATGAATTTAGAATACCAACGCATCGTGCCGCCGAGAACACCATGAGGTCTGCGCATACGACGAACCCGTCGCTTTAACGTGAGAGAATCTGAGCAGCCCCTGGGTAGTCGTGCGAATGAGCAGTAAACTCAGTGCATGTTTATGTATACTGATGACGAGCCTTGCCATTTTTGACATGTTTGGGGACTTGGCTTCAGTTGATTCAGTTGAAATTATTGGCCCTGAACGTAAACTCGCCATAGTAAAATGGAATTTTAAAATTATTTTCTGAGATAAGGCCAGACGTTTTCAATCCAAATTTTCAATCACTAACGAGGAATCGTTAGAAATATGTGAAGACGTGTAGTATTGATAGAAGAATGCGCTGCTTGGCTGCGATCTGTGCATAATCGTACTCCAAATGTAGGTTGTCGCTAGCAACAAAAGTTTTAAGGACATTTTCGAACAATCTAAATCTTCCACTACTATAAAAGGCGTTATTAGAAGAACTTTATTTAAAAATGTATGACATTTCTTGTTTCGTGTGTTGCGTAGCTTCATTTTTATTTTTGTGCTAGTGTGGCTCTTTTGAGCTCATTGAAGAGAAAGAAACAAGTTGAAGAAATTGCAGTGTGCGTATGGTATCCGAGGACACCTTACGCACTTTCAGAAAACCAGCTCGCGTTACACGATTCTCTTGATTTGTCGTCGACGTAAGCTGACCTCACCTAAGAACGTATGATTGTACCCGAGGTCTTGATGAACAACATTTTTTATTGTTCCTTCAGACACTTGAAGATCTTTGGCAAAATGTCGCATTGACTTCCCAGGATTTTCGTTGATCATGCCACGCACTCTTCTGACAAACTCAGGTGTTCTGAGCGAGTCAGAGCGTTGACAATGCTGTTTTCTTTTGCTCGTGGCCAATTCATCTCCATTGTTTTCATTCAGCTCCTATCTAACTTTGTAAACGAAAGATCTGGCGATGTTGGTAAATCCTGCAATTTGTAAATTACTGTGCTTCGCTTCTATAAGCACTATTACAACGTGTCTTTTCATTTCATTAGTTATAGTAGTATCTGCCATGGGATCTTCTGAAATAAAAAATACATTAAGTAATATCGGGCTAGTATAAATGACAAAAATATAAGTGTCCTCAGATATCCTATGCACCCTGAACATGTAACCTATTTTGAACAGGCAGTGTGGAGAACAGAAAAGTCTACTAGGGTTTTAACAAATATAACTCGCACATGCTACCTCATTAAAAGTGATTATTTGAATAAAAATTACTTCTCATTTGAGGAGGCGAAATTTAAATTGTGAAGTTCACTGCAAAGTAGCATGATTCTACTCACCGAAACTAATACTGAATTTTTAAATATGCATATAGTTAAAAAGGAATTGAGTCATAAAATGATTGTTTAACGTGCTTGTACTGTAACGAAATGAATTCTAGTTTTCACAATTATTTTTAAAGGATTCCATGTAGATATAACGAACGTTATCGGAAAAGGCTGTTATCAGAACTGAACAAATATGATATCTAGCCGTTCAGAATTGGAACAGGTTTGAGGGAAATATCCGGGGACGTATCTTTATTTGCATGAGCCATAGTTATGCATCTATTTTCAGTATATTTTTATCTTTTACCTGTTAAAGCCTTGGCGTGACTTTTAATTCCAAAGTAAATTCATGTTTTATATGACATTAACATTAATTTAACAGGGTTAAATTCACCTTTCAGCATCTGGTAACGAAAATGACGCCGGAAGCACCTGTTGCAGTAAGCGCATTTATGTTTTTATTCATTCAAGCATTCATCCAAACATACTAACACCGAGCAAACGAAAAGTTCACTCCATTGCGAGAAATGAATTCAGGACTTATAGGGTTAACGAGTTAAATCTAACGAGTAACGATACACTGGCACTGATCTCGTGATACTATAAAAAATTGCCAATTACAGTCAAACGGAAATTACTGATAACAAGTATTGTGAGTAAAAGTGATAGGTGAAATGTATTTGACCTGATACAACGGGCTTGTGACTACGAAAGTGATCATAAAACTATAACATTGGATTCATGAACTATTTTGATTGAGTATTACCATGAGTAGCACACTGAGTACTACAGGTGCCCCATAGTCCTGGCTCACAATTTTCCCAATGCTACAACACTATCAACATTTTTCAGCTAAGTTACTTCCAGGACTCCCATGGATCACCAGCCAAGTAATGCATCGACTCTTTGTAATAATGTTAGACGCAAGCAACACAATTGATAAAAGGCTTGTCCAAAATTGAGGAGGTTAATGTCGTGTACAGGACTCAAACGGCTTAAGATAAAGGGCTGAGGAATATCACCTGTAGTTTACTTGGTCATAATTCAGTGGGTTCATCTTCGTTTGTGAATATTTTCTAGCGCTATAAAATGCTTAAGCTGCTCGTTTTTGATTTACAATACTCACGATTGAAATGGACTCGGCAAATGAGAAAACTGCTCCAGAATTTTTTAGTACAAAAAGTTGTGCGATAGCTGAACAATCTCTTTCAGTACTTCTGAAGACGCTTAATTAGGATATCATTCTATTCCACTTTGTAAAATCATTTGCGGGTTTTTGCTTAGAAGGACCGGCTAGTGTTTCAACAAACTTTTTACCTATCGAATGGGTCGCTTTCAAATTTGGCATTCTTATGTGAGTCGATGAAATAAACACATTTCCCTTATAATAATTTAAAACATTTTGCAAAAGAAAACGAGTAATTTATAGAAAATGTAATATTTTGTCACTCTTTCTAAACGCTACTAGTACGTCGATTTGTGCACTAGAATGGTGTGATGAATCTCATTACATTGTTACAATGGAACGAATTGTTTTTGGAAAATTTTTAGGGAAAAAATTTTATTGATTAAAGAACCACGAGCAATTTTCAGGATGTTTTCATATTCTTGTCAATGACCGTTCAAATTTCTTACGAATTGAAACTTGAGCTGGCAGTTTGTTCATAAAAAATTTCCCTTCGAATTAGTTATGTTTCATTGTTGTAGCCCAAAAAATTTTTGAGAAGAAATACTCCAAAGTCCAAACAACACGCTTTACAGAAGAAGCAAAATAAATGGAAAAAGATTTCATTTTTATCGAACTTCATACCAATTACCAGCAAAAATACATTTTAAGCTCTGTGAATCCTATTTAGAATGAGACTCACCAAGCGATGTGACCGCTGCACAGCACGTGAGTTAGGGGAGGATGACGGGGGGGCGAGTCAGATAAAGGACCGTAGACTGAGCTGCTTTGGGGCGAGCGTAAGCTCCCTCTTAATTCATGTGTCCATGTCATGTGCAGTGCAGCAGGCACAGCAAATGAGTAAAACCATTTTAAATTGAGTTTATAATGTAATGATACATCGTTCGTTTGCTGAAAAGTGGTCTTCATATCTTTCCCTTCACCTACTTTGAAGAAAGATATATCTTTGATGCCACGTATCAGTTTTGCAGGCACATTTTTCAAACTTGGATATGTTATGAAGTACGTGTCAACGAACGTTTTGGGATAAAAAATGCGTTCTAGAATATTTGAACAAAATTCCATGAGACTGTCCCATAAAGTTGCTATTGCGTTAGTTGAATCAGCTTCTCGAACAAAATTATTTCATAAATTCCTATGAGATAAGAAGGGACGCCATTGTTAAATATCTTGCTTAAATTTATCGCTCATGATTTTCGAATTTTCACGACTGGAAACCACTACCCATTCTTATTTTGCACGTAAGGATTTCTTGTGTACTCGACGTGGGCATGGAACGTGGTGTGCGCACGGGACGTGTTCTCCTGGGGCTTCTCATTCGCTCTGCTGAACCTCGGCCAGACGCTCTACGTCCTGTATCAGACGAGGCCTGTCAAGACGGACAAAGAGCTCGAGGCTGTTTATCATAACCTCTTCAGGCCCCTCAATGTAAGGGTGCAAATCTAGCATGAGTATATTTTCGTTGTTCCAAGCTATGCAGATAGGGGTATGAACATTTAATTATTGAAGATTGAGAGCGTGAAAAGTGTTTGAAAACAGATCACAATCACGAAAAATGCTAGCTTCGATGACTCGGTTCTTATATAACACAAATCAGAGTTTTCATATTGCCATAGAAAGTTTGCTTCACACAGAATGGAATATTCCATGCTAAATCTATAGCTGCACGCTTCTACACCAGCTGCATGGGCTAAAAATCTAACGTTCCACTGCTGCCGTGACGTCAGGTGGAGCGCCTGCTGTTCAAGAGACTGGTGTCGAGCGAGTGTTGCCAGGTGTCCTCGCTGCATGCTGGGGAAGCCTACGCCCTGGAGAACCTGACTCGCACCGACAGGCTTGGGCTCCTCCTCTCAGGCAAGGTGAGTCGCTACTCACCTCTTGCACTGTACTTTTGAATGGATGCTGTGGTGAAAGCTTTAGGTCTTTGGTGTCAATTTGGTGAGACCTACAATTTAGAATGGCGTCATCTTAGCGTGCAATTTGTAAAGGAATCAGAAACCTGGAGTGTCACAACACGAGCAGTATAATTTTCTATGATGCTTTGGTCACAAAGTGAGTGTTTTAACACATCTTCTGACGCCATGTTGTTCATTTTTGGTCTTAAATTCAGGCCAGTCACAGCGCCTCTGCATTGAAGGCGCCTACGCCGAGCGTGCTGCCAGACTTTGAATCCTTTAACCAGCAAGAGTCACTTCAGTGCCACTAAATATGCAGCTCCCATATAAAACCACGTATTACATGTACTCTGTAGGTTAGAAATCTGTAATCAACTGAATCGTAAAAGTAATATTTTAATTTTCATTATGAAACATTGTTCTTGTTTCTACCTTGTGCAGAAAAGATAAAGTAATGGTCTGTGTAAGAGCTGTAAACCAGCATCGAGGTGATTCTTGCCCCCTGAAAGGTTAACGACGGGGAAAAAGACGACAGCACAGCCTTCCATAACGTCGTCTATGTGAAATTATTATCATTTTTGTGTCCCCATCCTCGCAGGTGAACGTGTCTGCAGGAGGGCAGGTGCTGCACACGGTAGGACCGATGCAGTTCCTCGACTCTCCGGAGTTCGAATCTTCACGGGCTGCACTTGATGATAAATTTAAGGTAGAATTTTGCGATGAAGTTTGGGTTAAGCCCATTCCCACGCAGTCAATTTTTGCCAAGTGTAGCCAGTGTCACGCTTTAAAAGTAACGATAGCCGTGTCAGAATAAGTCATCAAATTACTTTCGTCCTGTTGGCTATATACATATTTTACTTACCAGGTCTTCTGAATTTCTATTTCTCACAAAACGCGACCATAACGTGACTTCGGCCTACAGTTTGTCAACCCTCTCTTAATGGAAACTAACCTTGACCTGTATTACGTTTAACAAACATCTTAGATGCAATGAGTATTCTATCGAGTATAGATTGAGCAAAACTTACTTATAGAATTTCCTGTTAATACGTCAGGTGTCAATCATAGCTGGAACCACAAGCCGCTACCTATTCTGGAAGCGGTCGAGCCTGGAGTACCTGTTCCTGAAGGACCAACACCTGACCACCGTTCTCTCCACACTCGTTGCCAGGGACATCACTACCAAGCTCTACAGCATGAATGAGAAGGTCTGTGGACGATGGGGTGCGAGTGTGTGCTTTTTCTGTACGGCGTGAGTGCAGTGTGAGGGTTGCGGTACCTGTAACGTTGCAGGATGTTGAGTTTTTTTCTCGAAATTTCAAAGTATAATTCATATTATCAAAATCAATGTTTTGTTTTATTATTCAAGTGTTAAAAATGTATCTAAACTTGTCGGTCGCAGGTTCTTAATGAAAACTAATGGTACGTACAATTGAGTTTCCGTAAACGCAAGGAATTATTCAGCTCGGCTCGTCTATCTAAAATTAAATATTAGCAAATAAAATGCAGCGAAACAAGGCATCACAGCGGAAAACGATGGCCAGTTTCGACTTGAAAAGGCTCAGTAATAACAACCAAGTGTCAGTTGCGTACAGGCAGCTCGTTGTGAGCAAGCACAAAGGAGAGAGAGAACTGGAGGGTGCGCTGCCAAAATGACGGAGTTTATCGCTCCATAACATTGCACTGNGACTTCCTGCAACATTTTAAATCGTTATTGCTTTTGGAGGAGAATTACTGTTTGAAATATATTGCTTTGTGTGTTTGTGACCTAGGTTTAAGAAAGCAACTTTACTAGTAGATGAATCGGTACTGCGATCGACGGAGAATTCTTTACTGCTCCACGAATACCAAAATTGTTGGACTTGCTTTTACTTGATCGACTGTAAGATCTCGGGAGAGAGAGAGAGCTTGTTAGGCTCTGATAGCTAGAGGAGTACATTCCTCTCAGATTCCGGTTGAAAGCACGTTTTTATCCACTGAAACTGTCATTCAGGATTTACATCTCAACGTAGTCGAAAACATTTCCGAGCCTTACTGAACTCTGTATTTTGCTTCTCAATACTGAGCTAAAGGCGTAGAAATACATGAAGCTCCACAGTGTGCATTATTTCTATCTACATGCCTAAAAAACGCAGGTACCGAAGTAAATGAATCAAATTAGAAGCGACCGCTTGGGGCATACAAGGCTGTTGTAAGCAAGGCATTTCCTGGTGGTACGTGCAGATCGTGACGGAGAAAGGCTCGCACCTGGACATCAGGCTGCCCTCTTTGACGGCTTCCCTGAACCCCTGCCTGGTGGTACTCCCTGAGGGGACCGTTGCTCCACACCTGCCCAGCCCTGTCTCGGCATCTCCTCCCCCGACAACGTGAGTGCCGCGGGTCATGAGATTCGATACCCTAGACAATCGACCAGCGAGTACACACTTGAATATTGCGGGTACAAATGTTTCGTGAGTGGGACGCTGTGTCTGCGGTGTTTGAAAACTGTTAGTCGAGGAGTGATTGATGAAGACTCTTACGAACATCTGAATGAGAACAAAAGAGAAATGTTAGATTTCCATACACACAGGATGAGCTTTGGGTACGGTTGGATCAGGTCCGATGTTCTTCCAAAATCCCGAACGAACACAATTACAGGTACGAGTGAACTAATTTGAGCTTTTATTCGCATTCCTTACTACAACGTTGCTCGGTATGCCCCGTAGAGCGACTGACGACTCCATCACTGCTGCGGGGCCAGGGACTCGTCACAAGGTTGTGGCACTCACTACCCCCATTGGAGGTGGCTTTGGCGCCCCTCTGGGCTACAGCAACTCCTCTGCTGGTCAGTGGGTCGACATCGTGGCGCGGGAGTTGGTAACGTCATTGTTATTGAACTAGGTTATGCACGTTGGTGTAGTAGTTGGTAAATGTTATTGTTACAGAACTAGTAGGTTGGCTTATTTGGGCATTACTCAAATTATGGGGGTACGTTGATAAAGTGGCTTCATTCATTTAAGTGGTACTCAAACTATGTACTTTGATTTAGTGGGTTGTCTCGTAAAGGTGGTACTCAAGCGAGCTGCGGGCCTTGAAGTAGTAGGTTGGCGTATCTGCAAGTAGGTAGGGCTCGAAGTAGGTGTGTAGTGCGCCAGCACTTCGTTGTTGATGTTGATGAAATGAAAAACAGTAATTTTTCATTGGCTTCGAGCACCGTAAAATAAGATCTTCGAACTTGCCAGATCTACCAGAACTACGAAGAAATAAATGTGTCCCACTAGACACAAAAAAAATGGCTTGTGAGTTAGGTTCTGAGCAAAAAAGTTTTAAAAACAAATAATAGTTTTTCTGTTCTTATTTTACGCTCTACTATTCTTTAATTTTTACAGTGAAGAAATATCTTTGTATTTTGCAGTAAGTGTTATTAAAAAACATTGCTTTTTTCGTTGGGTCGTTTTTATGTTTTACATTTCAGTTGCAGCCACAAAAGATGGTGATGAACGGTTTTTACAAACGTCATACGCACGTGCGTCATTCGTCTGGCTAGTCCATTCGTTTAAGACGCTAGTGTCAACGTGAGCGTCAAAAGTACAACTGGTATTTCACGAGTAAAACAATTATAAAAAATGTCCTCTGATGAACGGGGACCGAGATTGGTTTTAGGAAGCATAAGTCAATAATTTACCAACTGGAACCATTATTTTTCTTTTTTACGGGATGTAAATATTGTTCCAAGACTGAACTTGTGCCATAGCCAAAAGCCGGCTACAGTTTGCAATCCTGTTCATCAGATTTGCACCGACTGATTTCGTTATGATTTTAGATGCTAAAAGTGAAACGCCTAAATATAAAGTTTTCCTGCTCTCGGATGAACATTTTCTCATCAACACCACAAATGGTGTATATTTCTCAGCATTCTTATGACCCAATGACTCTAAGTTCATATATGTAGCCATTAATTTTCCCGGCTATCTTTAATGCAATTACTTATCAATGTTAGAGTTTGGGTCTCCGTTTGACGCCTTTGTTTTGAGAATGAACAGTCAAGAATCTTGCATGGCAACACTTTACTGTAATACCTCAATTAAGGATCACTCCTGCGTTTCTCATTATGCTGTAATAACCCATTACGAATCACTCCCGCGTTTTTCATTATGCTGTAATACCCCATTAAGGATCACTCCCGCGTTTCTCATTAAAGTATTTTAAGCTTTAGCTCGTAGTATTCTGCGTCGTGTGAACATCAACTTAAATATTAGGAGCTAATAAACAATAAAGTGTCATCGTGCGCTGTGACCATCTATTCTATGATCCATGGAACTGTCCCTTCGCTCAGCTACAGTTCCCCACCCTAGCGCATTACTCAAACATCGACGACGGAACGTCGAGCTAAGTTTCGTAATTTCTTGAGACGACCTTTCGTTCGATTATAAGCAGAGGTTCTGAATTGCACTAACGTTTTAAAACCGATGTTGTTTAACTCATCTTTGATAGTGAGAAGGTAACTCGTTTTGGCCTCATTAGTATTTCTCAACTCAGGCAAGGAAACTCGCCGAATTTACGATTTTGAGTAAACATTCTTGAGATGATGAGAATGAGTTCACTCGTCTTTTCTTGACCTCTCCCGGTATGAGCCGATCGTTTCCCAATGTTCTCATACGTCTGGAAACAAATCTAAAGATCTCATGGATATAGCACGTATTCGCCAAAAATCTACCGAAGAAGAGGTTAAAAGGGAGTGTTCTGTTGCAGAGCTTCTATCCAGCAACGGGAACGGTGTTCCAAACGGTAACGTGCCGCCTGCCAACAAGATGGAGCACCCGCTGCACTGAACTACAGAGATGCCTTGTCCCTGGTGTCCCGGTCGTCAAAAAAAAGTCTTCGCTGAGGCCTAAATGCTACGAATATGTACAGTTAGTGCTCTCGTAGTACGGGAGCAGCTGTGTATAGATTTATGTTTGCTCTCATAGCATTATAAGCGCAATGTAATATTCGTTGTTTGGTGGAACTACCACTTCATTTTACGCGTGGATACTTTTCTCCTGATGTTGGTTTGTCGCCTCTTGCCTTTCGTGAAAATTATTCTGTATAAAGGCGTTCGTATTCATTAGCCCCACATCTCGAAACTGGCGTTGTGTCCGATTGAGTGAAGGAATTTCAAAAATTTTGGCAATTACAGATCTGCGGCTGGTGTTCCTGATTCAAACGAATAAATTGATCCGTTTTAGTTGACATCCTAGGATCCACTGGGTTCCTTTTGTAGGATATTTCAACAGCGGAGATTACCGAGTTTAAGCCGCGTCCACATTATCAATCTTTGGCGTGAATTTGGTGTTCATCAACTCTATGTGAACACAAAAACACTGCGTGGGCTGGCAGATTTCGGTGTGTTTGTGATTTCCATTTGGTTGGAAAACTTGAACACAAACTTTCGTAGAAACAGCGAACACTCGCTTGTTAATGTATGTATCGTGCAAATGAACTATTGATTTGATAGGAAACGATTATTTTGGTAATTTATCCATTTGATTATCGTTTAATATTATTCTAGAGCCTATTTATATTAAGGTTTAGTTAATTTAGCATGAAAAGTAATCGGCAGGAGCTGGCAGCCTCATTAATAAGCGCTGGCAACCTACCGGCATGGCATTGCTAGAAGATCAACGGCTTCAGATTTTGAAAACACGAGTAAAAACTTTATTACTTATATAAAAATAACACCTACATGACTTACAGTTGCCAAGATATAAAATTAAAACACTATTATACATCGACTCTGTACATATATTCAAGGAGCAGTGTAGTTTGTTTACATTGATTATTTCAAATTATTTCAAATTGTTACATTCTGTACTCGTACAACTTCATGAAGCCAAATGCACAGTCTGGACACGATTTAGAAGAGTTTTTGTTTTTGTTCGCGTTTTGGCGTGTTCGTAATTGGTGGAGAGTTTGATAGTGTAGACGGGGCTTAATAAGGCTCATCCTCTTCTCAGTCAGGACGAGTTAAGTAGTGTTGAAATATTAGTATTACTCCACTTTGGGCGAGCCAAGTCGCCAAATTTTCCATTTCGAATACAGAAGAGCCTGAAATGAGTTTAAGTGTCCTTCTTCGACCTCTTCCAATATAAACCGACCATTTCCAAGTGCTCATCAGGAATTGTTATTAAAATAACAATTATCAGGAATGAGATCATGTTTTTTGATAATGAAAGTTTCGTACGATATTCCGTAGATGATTTGATGTCATACAGGCACTCAATCAAAAATTTAAAACTTTTAGAAGTATAGAGATATTGTTTTAATATTTGATTATGTTTTACAGGGTAGGGCAGACAGGAAGCCAAATTGATTTTTTTAAATAAAGAGAATTTGGGATAGGAAATGAAATTGAAGTTTAAAAAAATGGATTGAATTTCATATTTTTACCAAAATACATTGAATTATGAAAATAAATTTTTTCGAGATTGTTGGATCTTTGTGATTACTGATGAAACTTTATCTATTTAAATTTCATTTTGGAACGCGCGATTTCAACCGGGGGATTTTTTACTTGATTCGAATCTGCGATTTTAGATTTTGTTATCAATCTTCCCGATGTTTTGTAACCAGTGTGAAGAACAATTCCAAATTAAACTCTGAAAGCTCCGTGTGCTCTCACAAAAGGATATCCATTTCCTTAATTAAAGCAGCTTGACGGAAGACATTCGGAGTCCTTCAGTGTACATGGAGCACAAACCGGGGCTTCATCTCCTTGCACTGGTTGGTTATACTCGAATGTCTACCCAATGTACATAAATGTACGCATTTCAGGAACACAATCAGTTGCAAAATTCTACTTAAAGACCAATAGTTTTTGGGTTATGAAAATTCTTTAACATAACATTCTTTCTGAACCACACTGTCTATGATAGAAGCATTTGTTATTTATAACACGAAGAGCCTGTGAAAAACTTTCTTTTTAATCAGTCTTTTCTAAACAGTCAAGAAATTTTCTCAGCTGCTTTCAAAATCGATAGTATTTTGAGTATTCTCGACGCAACCTCATGGAAGTGAATACATCTAAACTCTTGATGAGTGGTTGTGATCTATGCGGTTAGTTATACATAGTCTGGCTCATGCTGGTCGACAAGCAAAGCACAAAAACAATAAAAAACAGGATTTTTGTGGTTTCAATTGTTTCATTTCCCTATTCCAGTCGCGCTTACAAGTATTTTCGAATTGCTTATTTGTGGTCACTCTCAAGGGTTACTAAAAAATAACTTAACCATTGAAAACGATATGGACTCCGCCATGGCAGCGGTGTATTCGGGTTGCCAAAGGTGGTTGCGTTTTAATTTACAACCATGGAAGTTAGGGACGACCGTGGCTGTTTTGGGGATATCCTATTCAGATGCAATTGCTTAGGGACTAGAGTGGGGTAACTTCTAAGATTTTTGACCGATCTTTTTCTCTCGAAACTGATCGTGCATTTTTTCCATTCAATGTGAAAGTGACCTTTTCATTTCATTTTTGTGTTATTTGGGTTTTTGATCAGTGATCTACCTTCATTTACACTTCACAGTTAGTTTCTAAATTAATTCCTCAGTATAGGGCACATCGTGGCACTGCTGTAACTACATACATAGCATGGAAAGCGACAAGGTGTTAATTACTTGCCTTGGTTTGTGTGCCAATGAGTTAATAGTAGGGTTAAAAAATATATAAAAGGCTCAAAAGTGAATGCTTCACGGATTTCCCCCGCACCAGCATTTGGCTGTAGAGTCTCCTGGATGAAAAGGCTTCAAATTTTTCAACATAATGTCCATCGCATACGCGTGTCAGTCTACATTTCTGTTTACAGAGACAAAATACATTCTGTGTAAGAAGCGGTGCGTGAGGCGACGTTAGCGCTGTTGCCTCTCCGAGTTATGTTCCTAAACTGGACACTAACTGAGTTGCGTCCGTAATCAACAACTGGACACATTTTCAAACAGAAATTACACTAACTGAGTTGTGTCCGTAATCAACAAATGGTTACATTTTCAAACAGAAATTACGCTAACCGAGTTGTGTCCGTAATCAACAACTGGACACATTCTCAAACGGAAATTACACTAACTGAGTTGTGTCCGTAATCAAAAACTGGACACATTCTCAAACGGAAATTACACTAACTGAGTTGTGTCCGTAATCAACAACTGGACACATTCTCAAATGGAAATTACACTCAGATGTAGTGCACCAGTTTGTCTCAGCGGGTACACAAGGCAGCTGCTCGTGTAGCTTCTATAATATTTACTGTTGATATATAAAAATAGTAATCATAACATCCTTCTTTTTAAATATTTCGGATACCACTCATCAGTTAACTTTAAACAACAGTTAAAATACACGCAAAACATATGAGTGATTAGCAAAAAACAATGAATACGCATAAATAAACGTTACGCAGCAAAGGCGTCTCGAGCTTGCACATAAACAGGAGGCAACATAGCGTACAATTTGAAGTATTAGATTACGCGATAATGTCANAGGGGGCTGACTGCACAGTCGATGCCCAGTGAGTTACCTCTGTACAGCGAGTTCTGGTCTGCTGCTACCATTTCTGTAGGGCGTGCAGTAGATCAGAACTACATATACAGATGTACCGGTGAAGTGTGTAGATTTGGAATTATTCTGACAAAACTTGAGAAAAACTAACATCACCAAAGTACTCGTAATTCTCTGGAATACCATGGAACGAAGAGGAAACGGTTAGATGAGAGGGTGGCCAAGTATTTTTGCAATATTTTGAGAATGATGTTGGAAACTTGCTGTGCAGTATGGGTTGAGTTTAGCGCACGCGTTGCTATAAGAACTCGGAACTTTTCGTGCGGTGCCAACTACTTGAGCTGCCTGACGCTTCGCGGTAATTCTCACAGTCTACCTTCGTTCTAAGACCGAACTTTCATAAATGTCAACAATAGGACTTCAGTATTCACTCTTGTAATTTGGTCCTCAAACTGATCAGAATCTCAACTACTTCTGGATGATAAAATGAACCTCACACAGCGAAGATGACCGCACCCAATGGAAATTGGTGTTTATGTACGAGTATGTACCAGTATACAGTCGTCCCAGCAAACAATCGTCCTATTTCCTTATTTTCTCATCATAATAGGTTTTATTTGCTGCTTACAGCACAAATATTTTCCGTACTATTTGATGCTTGCTCAAGTTCATACCTCTCCTAGCAGGGGACGACGGTAGAGCTCGGAAGTGGTCCGGGCCCTTCATCTCAACCCGCACTGGTGTGCCGCCTGTTTAGGAATATGTTCAAATCTTTTCCTCCCAAAGGAAAAACTTTGCCCAAGGTATCGAACCCGGGACTTCATGAGTAGAAGGCGAGCACCGCATCACTTGTGCTACGAAGTTACCTATATGAATGGTTCACAACGGTAATTGTTTCTCGAAAGAAAGTCCAACACATAATTGAAGCTGATGACTTTTCAACGATCACAATACTTACATCTCAGTAGAACCATCCACTCTAGAAAACATCTTTCCAGATCAGAACTCCACGTTAGGAACAAAAGACCACAAAGAGCGTCAAGGTTTCTCTGTAATGAGAATTCCATGCGATTCTTTGTAAATGGTGGACTGGCTGCTGTAAACGGGCGGCCGCACGGGCTACAAATCACTGAGAGACTTGGCAGGACATTCCATGAGTGTTTCTCTGAGCTCTTCTTCCCATTCGCACGCATCGCAGGCCTGGAGAGCAAAACGCTCTCCTGGGAAGAACAGTTCAAGCCACCCTGACGCAAGCCTGCGCGCCGCTGTCTGGGTAGCCACGCGCAAAAACGGAAAAGAATTTAGTTTTTGCGGTGGGAGCGCGTGGCTATGGTTGCAACTGAAGGAAGCTCGACGGTCTATTGATGTGGTGGGATCAGAACACATGGCTTTGGCCGCCAGAGAAGAGTGAAGCACTCAAATCCATAGAGGTGCACACGGCAAGGCTGTGTTACCATAGGATAAAACTAGCGTGTAAAGAGGACGATGTTGATCACGGCGCTTCTAGGTGGCTCTGTGTGGCTCACAAGAGAAAGTTTTATTTCAAAAACATCTTGAAAGTTTTCAGCATATGATGTATCGTGATTGCACAAATGAAGAAATCTTTTACGTACAATTTACCGGAAGCGTCTAAACGCTTTGATTGGCGACGTCGAGGAAAAAGCTTCTCTTAATACTGTCAGTGTAGAACAATGCAGCACACGACGCTGTGTGAGTCACAACAAAAGCTTCAGTGAAATAATTCTTGAGGTCGCGGGAAACGTGGTCTTGAAACAGCCACTGTCAGAATCGAGTTCGCAGATATACACTATTGTGTACATCTATTAGCAACACTGAAATCATCTATAGTTTTGAAGTCAAAGTTGAAAATCCATATTCCATAAAAAGCAAACATACTTCTCAGAAGATGATCTCGCTTCACACACTGCTCGCGACACACTGAAGTATGCAACATTACAGCATGTAGCACGCAGAAGTATGCATCACACTGCAGCATGTAACACACAGCAGCATGCAACACGCTAAACAACCAACCAATAACAGTAAGCAACACACTGTAGCATGCAACACACTGCAACATGCAACCCACAACAGTATGCAACACACTGCAGCATTAAACACACTGCAGCATGAAACACACTGCAGCATGCAACACACTGCAACAACCAACCAATAATAGTAAGTAACACACTACAGAATGCATCACAAAACAGTATGCAACTCACTGCAGCATGCAACACATAACAATGTGCAACACGCAGCAGCATGTAACACATCGCATCACAAGACGCGATGAAGGTCTCCCCTTCGCCGACCCGGAACTCACTTTGTGAAAAGTCTTTCTCTTGAAGCCACGGCACATGTCCGAAATCGAGCCCGGGACTTCCTTAATTAATAAGAAGAATGCTCGTTGCCACCGTCCCAGAAATGAAGTGTCATCATCACTTCATCCTTGGCTGCTTCCTAGGAAATAGAATGAAAGTCACAAATGCCTAACATGAGGCTGCGGATATTTTTTTTTATTGTAATTAGACTTACAACGTTGCACTTTGACGTTCATTGTTTTGAATGTTTTCGGATCATGATAAAATCATCATAAGCTCTCCGGACAAAAACTAAGTCACCTGCTACCAATGTGGTATAGGCCTCCACGAGCACGAATAATGGCGGTAATTCTACCCGGCACTGAGTCTACAAGAGTTCTAATGTACACCTGGTCGATTCTAAACCACTCTTGCATCAACTGATCTCGTACTGCGGCCACAGTACGTGGACGATCTTGTCGACGTCTAACGTTTTGTTCTAGGAGGTCCCATAAAGTTTCTATTGAGCTAATGTCCGAGGACTTAGCTGGCTAAACTAAATGTCTGACGTATCCTGAATGACTGTGATGAAAATCAATAACATTTCTAGCCCAATTCAACCGGCAGCTGCCATCCTGAATTATAGGCAAAGCAACAGGTCTTTCTGCATACAGATATTATACAAATGGCAAAACTTGGCTGTCCAGCAGCTCAATGTAGCCATGCTGGCTCAGTTTGACGGATGCTCTAACTAAAGAGTCCACTTCTGAGTAGTTGAAAGAACTACAGAGTATGACTAAACCTCTTCCTCCTCCACGACAGACCTGCGAAGAACAAACGAGTGTCTAATTTTTTGTCACGAGAGCTCATTTCGATAAGCAATTACAATAATATTTACATTATTGACTTAGCAGTTATTGATGTTATTGTAGCTTAGAAAGCACCGCGGTCAGCTGACAGCAGTCAGCTGCTCCAAGTCAGCTGCCGCCGCTCCCTAGGGTGCCACTCAGACCGACAGTGCCAGTGCCAGGCTACTGCCAGCCAGTCGCTCACTAGCCCTCGTGTAGATAGGACGCAGGTGCGCTACAGCGAGGTGTCGCCGGCTGGGCAGGTCAAGCAAACGTTTTCTGTCGGTCAAGCTTCCCTTTTTTCTAGAATTATGCATTCTTGCTGGGGCTTTTGAGAATGCAGGACTCCTCCCAAAATATGATCAGGGTCACAGCGCAGTCTTCGGTGACAATAAGTGGCAGATGTAGTTGTGCCCGGCAGTGCATAGATGGTACGTTGAAATTGTGTGAGGGTCGTGAAATGCCTTTGGTGCACCAAGGAGTTACTGAAGGAGCGTCTAATGTGAAAGGCCACAATGTGCAATCAGGCTCGAAAACGATTGTAGCCTCGTGCAAAGTGTTTATTTGATTTATTTCAGTGAATTCTGGCTTAAACGATTATATTTTCACCTTGGCGCGCATACTGGCGGGAAACTACAATATCATAAACAAACACCTGGAAGACCTTACTTCCATCTTCAGAACGACTGAACGACTACTCTGATTCGGCAAAAGGTCTTCAGGAAGGAGGTATTGATTAGCAAGGTGATGTCGAGAATCAGTGAGAGGATTTAGTGTCACTTTCATTTGATCACATGGCGGCAGAAATAATGCGATATAATTAAGGGCCAGGCCGCTACGTAATCATCATGATGTGATCTAGGAAGGTGAGTGTGATCCAGTTTGCATAGCGTCTAGTAGACAGTTTCTGATACGCTGCTGCTGTACGCTATGGTTGCGTACACGGCTCGTCTCTTTGTATTGGCGTGTATGTAATAATGTTTTTCAGACAGGCCTCGTGAGAAACGTCGTGCCCAACCAAATTAGAAGCTGGTGCTCGTGTGAGAGGGTGAAAGCCAAGTCACTTATTGTGGACCTGAGAAAATGCGGGAAATACTTCCAAAACAGAAACAAAAAACATACGTGGCTCATTGAACGAGGGATCGTAAATAAATTATGCGTAAATTAATCAAGTCTGAAGATTTTTCATATATTTTCAAAAACAACATCTAGCCTTTATAGAATTATTTTGATATTTACGAATGGTAGCATGCCATTCTATTGCCAATACTAATATATCACTATTTGATGAGTTTTTTTTAGCAAACATGTAGGTTTATTTAAGGAACACTCGACTATTTAGACAGGTATGCTAAAGTCAGACCCGTAAGTATTTTTTCTTCACAAACCCCCGCGAAATTGACCGCAGTGTTGTGAATGGTCAGTGAGACAATACTCATTATCATTGTTTCACCGCTACTACCCGTGCGCTAGAACGTACTCAGTAGTGGAAAGTTACTTTTATGTAAGCTTTAAAATATAGTGCTATCAAATGCATACTTTTTTCAAAATCTTACTTGTCTATCCTCCTTCTGCGGCCGCCCAATCGGTGCAGGAGAAGTGCTGAGCTACTCTACAGTACCGATGATCTTAATTATTATCATTATTTCCAGGACATTAGGTTGCTTTTAACGAAGCGAATCACCCCGGGGTATTTCAATGATCGCTTGGAACAAGTACTTTTCTCCTGTGCGTGAGAACGCGTTGAGAACATCGTACACCCGCTCTAATTTGCCTCATTGGAGCGCTATGAACATTACTACGGCCGTTGTGGCCCTAGATTAAGCCCGAAATTACGTCGTCTTTGATGTTACAATGTCAGCAAGCGTTCACGGCGTGAGCTGCCAGGCGTATACACGTTTACCAAATTAGTTCAAATGTGAAGCACGTTTGTTTTTAGGTCTGATTTACGTTGTTTTCGAGGAGTCTCGACGTGAAATTAAGCTCTGTGTTGTTTTCGTGAACCACGTTTGGTTTTGATGAAAGCCACAATCGTGTGGGTGTGTACGTTTCAACAGGGACGAAATAGTACTGCATGGGTACTGGGACGCATTGATTTGGTGCGACACCTGATGGCTTCTGGTCGTCATCACTCAAGAAGTTGCTTTCAACGGAGTCTGTACTAACAGTTCAGACTAGAATTACGAAGGAAAAAGAGTGGCTCGGTGAGATGGGGTTGCAGGAATGCAGAAATGTAAAGTAAAGTTCTCATTAAGCCTGAAAATAAAAGGCGATCATCATTGATCGCCTTTTATACGGTTGGAAACGGTTAGAACACACGTTGTGGTTCTATTTTCAACCTGACGATACTTGAAGAGAGAATCTTCTTTCAAGGTTTATTCGAAATTTGCAACTCGTTTATTGAGAACTAGCAAAATCTAACAAGAAAAATATTTTTATCCTACACTAGCTGAAGTAATTTCCTTAACTAATGATTCCCTTTCGCTAGCCATAATTCTATTATAGGCAGACTGTCATTCGATATAGGTAAAGCTTACGCGATGCTTTTATTGAGATAAACTTGGATTCGTCGAGTCTACGATGACAAATGGATGGCTAACGAGCTCACTATTTACAAGAGAAAAAAGAAGATAAAGACACAAATGTGTCCTGAGTGCCAGAAATGCTTGATTTGGCATGTGGCACGGAGACTTTCGTCACATGAAACCCTGCTCATATGTCGTAGGATGCTCCATAAAGGACACCGAATTTGTATAGAATGTCTTTGATCTTGCACGGAGACTTTTGTTACCTTCTGAAGAAACACTGCTTATATATCGTAGGATGCCCCGGACAGGACACCAAATCTGTCTAGAATAGGGAATGTCTTTGAGGTAAGAAAGCGTTGCTAGGCAGTAAAGCGTATCATGACTCACCTCACTGAAGTTTGCTTGAATGCAACGAAAGCCACTCTCTTATTCGAAGTCAGAAGAGATATCAAACTTGATGAAAACCATGCCTTCATTTCCCAAAACACAAAAATTTTGTCCTGTTCAATTTGGCACACCTTATGGAACATTCAATACGATTTTCTTTGGACAGATATTCTCTCAAATCACCATTTAATCTTTGAATTAATCTACAAGGGAAAGAAAATACATCGACGCATTTTTTTGTCACGTATAGACATCTGAAAAGTTTTCATGGAAAAAATTATGGATCTTTTGAAAGAGGACGTATATATCCCAACAATGCTCTTATTCACCCCGTAATATACATAATTGAAATAAATTTCCGTTTTTTTGGTGCAACTGTCTCCCTTCGCGTAAATAATCACGTAAATAGATTTGATGTTACCACTGCTGACCCTGACATGCCTGCTGTCATGTCAGTATGCAGGCAAAATATAAGTGTATTGGGCCACTTTTCTCAAGCGTGGCCATTGTGCTGTCATCTCACAAGAGAGCGCGGGCCAAAAACGAGACAAGAAATTAGTCATCCATCGTTTTTCGTGCTCCAGTTATTTATTATGTTCATCAATCGGGTTTCGAAGTTACTACCAAAGGTTAGGTTACATGCTAGTACTAAACAGTATCAGTTTTTATTCAGAACTGGTTAGGTATAGACTTGCTTTTTAGTTGCTCCCCAACGAAGGTACGAAAGTATGACGTTCCGGAATGGCAAAGAGGGGCTAATGGACGACCAACGTAGGAAGTAGCAAAATTTGCTACTGTTTCATTCCGCACTGTTGAGCGGGCTTATTAACAATAGAAACAATCCTTGACGCACGTCAATTTAAGGTCAAACTGCCGTAGGAAGAAAGTTTTCACTGCCCCGTGTATCCAGATTTGCTGATCGGAATTACTTGTATCAAGGATGGAACTACTGTGAACCATTAATGATGGCCCTTCCGGTGTTTTTGAACGAGCTCTTTGTAGAGAAATCCATGTAAAGGATATCTGGTACAGAGTAACTCGTAAACGGTCAATGTTAACTTCTGCTCAGATGACAACTGGTTTTAAACTGGGCCACAATTCTGTCTCTACAGCAATGATGCTTGTCGAGTTCATCGAAGAGCTCAAGCCTGCAACGAAGCCTGTGTGCTAGGGGCGATACAAAGAGGAGGATAGTCTGTCATGTTCTGAAGCTGTTTCAGTTGCATAACAGTGGGTCCTTTTGTTGAGGTATCCGTCAAATTGACCCAGCATGGCTACATTGAGCTGCTAGATAAACAAGTTTTGCAATTTGAAGAATATCTAAATGAACGAAGGCATGTTACTTTCAGGATCACAATTGCAGGGTGCATCGGGCTAAAACTGTCATTAATTGGCAAATTGACATGACAGTCATTAAAGATATGTCAGGCATTTAGATTGGCCAGCTAAGTCCCCAGACATCAGCCCAATAGAAATTTTGTCGGACTACTTACATAAAACTACAAGTTAGACGTCGAAAAAATCGTCTACGGACTGTGGCCGCACTACGAGATCAGTTGATGCAAGAGTGGTTTAAAATCGACCATGTGTACATTAGGACATTTACAGACTCAATCCCGCTCAGAATTGCCGCCATTATTCGTGCTCGTGGAGGTTTGACACCATATTTGTAGCAGGTGACTAATTTTCTGTTTACGAAGCCTTGTCATTTAAACATCCAAGGTCCTGCGTGAAGATCAGTACGTGTAATAGATTATTTATAAGGATATCAAAATTAAGTTGCACTGGGTAAAATATGAGCCAGAACATTGTTTTCACATAAATTAGGCCTCACACGATATCAGTCCCAAATTAGAGCGTAACCGGTCCCAGAAAGGTTATGTGGAGGTAGAAATGGCACTTCAATCCACTTGAATACGAAGGCTAAATTATAATAGAATTTCTCTTGACCATCACTGGTCTAACAGAAGTTTTACTGGCACCCGGAGCAGGCGAGGCATCTCTTGTAGAGACCAGGTCTCATGCCCGACAGGCCTGCCCTGAAGACAATCTCGCCCAGCTGCGAGTCATCTACCTGCACTTGGGTGACTTTTCGAATTTTCAGCAATCTATTTTGTGCTGCTAAACAGACTATTTTAAACTAGAATCTGCGGAGAAAATAGGTATAAAACTTTAGAATAATATAATACACACGGCTATGAATAAATTTAAAGTTTAATAAACATAGAAAAAACCAAGTTGTACCATACATTCCCCTCCCGGTGCTACACGGCTCCCAAGACTGCGTCGCTCAGCAGGCACGCGGGATCGGACCGGGCTTTCATGTTTGTCGCTATCGCTCTCTGCATGCTGGCGTTTGTACCCACTCGGTCACATGGGAGATACTTGTAGGATGGATTAGCATTCGACCACAGGCTATTTTGATCGATAGTTGCTTTATTTTCTACGTTTACTACGCTCGTGAGCTGATAAAGAAGTCAAAGTTCGGGTAGAAACAATTTTTTTTCCGTTTCTTGGAAGCTCCGTTTGAATAATTTATGAAGCAAAATTTGGAGTCGAAACCTAAGATGGAGTGGCATCGGATTCTGAGGCAAGAAAAGAAGCGCAAAAAATTTGAAGCTCTGTTCCAGAGAAGCAAAAAATTGAAATCATTTTCAAGATTTTCTTCGTGGACTGTTAAGATTCATCAGGACGACTACCGCACCACTTTGGCCGACGACATTTCCGATATCGCGTTCCTCACTTTCAGATGAAAATGCTGAAATTACAGACTGGCCCTCATTTCTGGAAATGATTGTAAGGCTGCATTATGTTGAATACCTACGAGAAAAACGAAAGAAAACGACCGATCAACATCTTGACTCGCAACAGAATAACTCAATCAAACCCGACTCGATTGACAAGCCGACTTTAAATCAATTAATGCGAGAGGATTGCAACATTTTTAGAATGCTTTTCAAATTAGAAACATTTGATACAGGTGACATTAACGTCAGATGAACGTGTATTCTCCGGAGCTCTTGCACCCCAGCTTGCAGCTAATTATTTTAGGACTATTTAGAGACGGACTGGATGCGCACAGCCGAGGTAAAACACACAAGATACCAGCCATTAAATTCGTAAAATCGCGAGAACACATGCAGAAACATGACATATAATCTACCTGAAGTGGACGCATGTGAAATCAAATCCGTCGCTCATGTGCGACCAGCGGGCTTGCTTTTTCGTGAATATGTTAAAAAATTTATGGAGATGTTTTACAGTGCTGAATGAAAATTTTCGAAAGTTGTCGCAGTTTGTCTTTTGCATCCTTGTAAACCATCATTTCGTTAGCCATATTTATTTATCGTGAATTTCAGCCCTGCATTCACAGTGAGTGCGGAGTGTTTTCGAAACTCTAATTTTGTAAAGAAATTTTTGTTGAGCGAACGAAATCGTCAAAGCCACGATTGAGCGAATCGTTCTACGGATGAAACAATGAGCGAGGGAATATTTTTGGTATCGCTGGCTGAAATCGTTTTAATTGTTATGCAAGCTCTTAAAGTAATACATAGGCTTAAGTAGCTGGTCAATTTCATCACGAACTCTAGTTTTGCTCTCATATTTGCGTTCTGATTTCTCTTTCTCTAAAACTCTAGTAAAACTAAACCAAATGAAGAATAATTGAGAATTTAGAGCTCACAGAAAATATGATGATCTGATATACGTCAACCTAACAGGAAGCTTTGATGCATAGAAAGAAATGAAATGCACGACTTTAAATACAATTAATTGTGACGTTAAACGAATGTTGAATTCTTTATAACTATGTACATTCATATTCTCTTTCGATATGTGCATACCTTCTTCTATCAATGCAATATTATTTGTGTTCCCGTGCTGTTCGTTTTTACATATATTATTTTCTACCTGGGTTTATTGTAATTTTGTCGGTCGTGTTTATCATTTTACCCTGTTTTACTTGAGCTTTTCTCTGCCCTTCTTTGTGCTCATACACATTTCTAAGATACTTCCCTTCTTTCTGTTCGATGCATTTCGCATCCCACCATTATAGCATTTCCTTGTCAACCCACATCCAAAGTTGGCTCAGAACCTCATCTTTTCTCTTGTGCTCAGACCCCGCGGAACTTCTTTAAGCCCCCCGCTCCCCGGCAGAAGCTCTTCTTTTCATTCCCTAATAAGGGAGGTCTCTCGACAAATGCGCTACTCTGTAACTTTATCATGGGAAAACTTATATTTTCCCCAAATGCAGAATAAGACCGTACAGGCCAAGACCATGAAATTACCTTAGAAGTTGCTGCCCAGAACGGGACATTACATGTCCGAGCGTTAAATTTTCTATACCACTGAAGTGGAGCGCACTGCGGACGGGGCTGACCTTTGTAAAACTTTCCAGTCCGGGCTGTTGTATCTTGCTCTGTACATGGAGGCCCAAGTGACATCTGAGATGGAACATTTTAATACTTATAAATATTCATGTGTAAAGAATGGGGCTCCAAAAGAGTGATGTTGAACAAGGTGTCTACAATACGACGTTGATAATAAAGATTGCAGAACTACTAAGGAATGAGCGGCTATTTTGAGTATGATTTGACACGATAAATGAAGAATTAGGAAATGAAACGAAACATTCTTACGAAATATTTTTTGTTAATTCCGAATTTCAACTCCGAGTCTTAGTAAAAAATGTCCCTACGAACTACGAAAATGTTATGACATAGGCAATAGAGGTAGGTTAGTTAGGTTTGCCTCTCCTATGCTATGGAGACTAGCGCCCCCAGGGGAGCACTGCTAGGCTATTTTAGCTTTAGATAAGCCTTCGGGACTTTAGATAGGCCTTCGGGACTTCTATCTTTCGTGCCCATTTTGCTTCTTTCCGTTTTCATTCTTTCTTCGCTATTCCTTATTTTTTTTTCTTCCTCTTCCTTCTTAACTTGCTTTTTCTATGCCCAGGGGATCTTGTGTGGGAACACACCTTGTGCATAGATTCCCCGTTCTCCTAAGTCCATACCAAATGGTCCCTTCCCTTTCGGGGCGATATAGTCTGAGTTTCTGAAGCGCTGATTTCACTACTACTACTACTACTGCTACTACTACGGTGCTAGAGTGCAGTCTTCATTAAGCCTGTGGTGCAAAAATGAACTCAATGACCTCCTGGCGTGTGGCATGAGGGTCACATCGTAGTCTGGAATTTTATGAACAGATTCAATTCTGTACAACCGTTACCATACGTAGCTTTGCATGTCATTCGGTCTTGTGTGTAGTGGCGTAAAGCTGCAAATCAGCCCAGCCCTCATGTCATAATTTGACAGAACAGGTCGTTAACGTAGAGCGTTTGGTCAGCATGTAGTGCCCCCGTGGCTGGAAAAGGACGTTACGTGAAGTCTGAGAAGCAAAAGTGGTATTCCATTTGTTCAAACGCTCGATCAAAAAACAGCATTTCGTAATATTCATAATTAACCTCGTTTTACTGCATTTAAAAAAGTCGCTAGTAGATTCAGGCTAACTCATTTAATTTATGAATTAAAATTGAAAAAATGACGTAGTAATTCAGAAAAGCCGCACATCTCGTAATTTTTAAATCAAATCAGTATTCCGTAAATATAGAACATAGTTTAAAAAAGTGGCATGATCATTTTCAGCCTTTTTAAAAGTGTAATTAAATAAGAGAGTAATTGCAAAACCCTTACATGGAGTCTCAAATCCATAAAATGGTGCTCCAAGGTAGCGAGTTAAAGAAGTTTTCAGTGACATAATTGAATAAAAGTCTACGGGAATGACAACCAGTATTACATTATCTAATCACCATCGAAGATCATACGTGCGAGGCGAATCCCATGCATGGCTCGGAAAGCAGTTCGTGGGATCTTGTGCTGTGAATACCAGACTGTGGTCCCACTCGACGCTAGTGGGGCTTGTTTGCAGAAATGTTTTTATAAGATCGTGAGAGTCTCGAAACCCCTACTTTGAAAGCTACCGATTTTGGAAAATTTACATTTTTCTTAAAAAATTTCAACCAATTGGCCGCATCCATTCAATATTTCAATGAGAGCACCACTTCAGTGGCTGACGATCTGGTGTATACAGTTAGTGGGAGGCCCTTCAGGTTCATACCACTGCTTGCATTTGATTGAAGATTCGAGTTTTTTAAACATTGAATGATGTGCTTCCTATTGTGGCTTCCTATTGTGCGAAAATGGGAATAATTAAAGCACATTACAAAGAGTGCACTTTTTTTGGCTATTCGTGTGCGCTGTGTTCTAAAGTTCAAATACATCCTGCCATTGGGCAATGCACAACAAGGTAAAACCCCTCAATGACGAACACGGGTGAAATAAACGACTAAACTCAGTTTGTGCTCTTCATTAGAACAATGAAGTTTCCGGGAATTAACGTTGTGTCACATCGCTTTTTTTAAACCGGTTCTTTAATAGTGATATTCTAATTTCAAAACTTTGTGTACAGCATTACACCTTCACTCACGTTCACGATCCTATTTTTCCCCATGTAAGGTCGTCTTAAAAGCCCAATGTCTTATTTGGGCCCTAAAATAGTGTCTCTCTTAAGTTTGCCGCATTATTTATATCTTTTATCGCTTGGATTACCGTGCCAGGTATAAATTACTTCTAGTCAACGAATGTTACAATTATTTACGAATGTAACAAATGTTACGAATGTTACAAATGTTACGAATGGTACAAATGCGGGTAGCAAGAGACAGCACGGCTGTGGTGACGATTGCAGTTTTGCAGGCGTGGCTGCAGTGCACGACAGGCTGCGCTGCGTTGTTGAGTGCGTGCTCACAACACTGCAATAAACTGCCTCATTACAGCATCATGGGAATTGGTGCGAGAATTCTTTAGTTAATTTGCTTGGGCCATTTACGTAAGTTGTCGTGTGCATGAGAGGCCATGCAGATACATGGTCATGCACGTGAATGGTCATGTGGACAAATGGTTGTGCGCAAGGGTTACCATGTATGCATAGTGCACGATACTCCCTCACGAAGTTAATGAGGTGCACTTAATTCCGTGATGCATATTCGCGCTTAAGTTGCTCATTTGAATGAGGCCCGATTAAAACATTCGTGTTCATTCATAATGATACAATGAAGAAATCGGGCGAGCGAAGTGACTGCTGCCCAGCTTTCCCATCTTCCACAGCACGACTAGAACATTAGGAACCCGGTGGGTGAATAAAAAGCTAATTGAGATCCTGACCTTAGGTGTGCAGGCAGCAACGAACGCCGTTATGGCTGTTCTCACACGTGTTCTATTGATCAGCTTGAAAGTATAAGCCGAGAACGAAGAATATTGTTCGTTTTGCAACGAGAATTACGTTAGCGGACTCGAAGGCGTGGAGGTACAACCTGATACTACGATCATATGTTTGCGATGAAATGAGCACGTGAATCAGGGATTTGGGGTGTGAAAATTTCAAGGTTGTACCACTAACCTAGTAGCCTACACACACAACACGTACACACACCACGCACACACACCACGTACACACACACAACAGTCGCACACACAAC
>VOMN01060214.1:0-15686 GCA_014899125.1 Orchestia grillus
TGTGGGAACGGGGATGTGGTAACGAGGATGTAGTAACGGGGATGTGGGAACGGAGGGGTGGTTTTAGGGGTGGGGTAACGGGGATGGGGTAACGGAGATTGGGTAACGGGGGTATGGTAACGAGGGTGTGGTAACGGGGATGTTGTTTCCAGCCTTGGCTCACTCTCAGCAAAATATCTAGACGTAGAGGACAAAATACGACTCTTCATTCAGAACTTATCACGAAAACCTCTGAGAGCTAATGAAAACATTTTACAAAGATCATCATCAATTAATGGTTAGTTACATATTTTGAGGGGGCATGCACTTTGCATTTCGTTAAGGGAGGGTTACAGATTTTGGACGTACGTATTATTATGCACATGGATTTCACAAGGTGCAGGTCAAAGTTTGCCAAATAGGCTTAAAATATTGAACTTGATCTCAAGACCTACGATCGAATGATCTGCGAGCACAACTTGGCGTGTTCGTGAGTCCCACCAACACACAGTTATGTCTTCCAATCACTTCCAACACACAGTTATGTCCTTCCAATCACTTCCAACGCACAGTTATATCTTCCAGTCATTTCACTTTTATTGATTTATTAATTAAGTTTGAAGGGTTTTGCAACAGCTCCTCTGGGAAGAACATGTTCTTGCGATTTTGTTTAAAGCCCTTGCATCAGTGTTGTGAAATACAACCCGTACATCAGTGTTGTGAAATAAAACCCGTTCATCAGTGTTGTGAAATACAACCCGTACATCAGTGTTGTGAAATACAACCCGTACATCAGTGTTGTGAAATAAATCCCGTACATCAGTGTTGTGAAATAAATCCCGTACATCAGTGTTGTGAAATAAACGTTCCTTTTCATTACCGGAAATGAACTAAATTATGATGCATTCGAATCAACGGAAAAGCGGGAGTACGTAATCCCTTTTTAAACTTTCTTGGTAACATCTCCATGACGTTGAATCCCGACGATATTTTGATGTATTCAAATGAACGGCAAAATATGAACATGAATATAATTCTTTTTATTAAATATTTCAAACAAATCAATCAGGTTCAATCATGAAGAGTTTTTAATGTATTCAAATCAACAGCAAAACACGAGTACATAATAATTTGTATTCGGTATTTTGAACAAATCCACGAGGTTCCGTTATAATGAAATTGTGATGTATTAGAATGAATAGCGAAGCATGAGTATTTTATCCTCCTTATTGGCTGTTTGAAGTATGTCACTGAGGTCCATGCCATAAAAGGAGGCGGGATTAGACAGGAGACAGGCAGGAACTCGCGAGCAATGGGGAGTTGAGGGGGCGAGCTGTTGCGCGTCTAGCCCCACAGAATGGGAAACACTGATGGTAAACGGATATGATGATGTGGTGGTGATAATGATGTGATGATGATGATGATGTGATGATGATAATGACGGATGTTCAAGTATTCCATTGCAACTCCCTCAACAGGACTGACAGCAGCGACAAGTGCAAGAGCGCCGTGTCCTTCCCCACCTTCTCCAGTCAAGTGTTCTTCATGGTGTTGCTGCCTCCGTAAGTACTTCCCCACCTTCTCCAGTCAAGTGTTCTGCATGCAAATCAAAAACGAACATCGAGAGGACAATCAAATTCTTGAAAAGAATGTAAGTGTTCCCCATGATGCTACTAACCTCGTGAGAACTCATTCCAGCAACCGCCAGTGAAGGCTCAGTTGAAGTGCGCAATGTTGAGACATTCAACAAATCAAATAGGAACTCTAAGAAGACATTGAAATTTTTCAGAGGAATGTGATAAGAAATACAAATGTAAACGTGATGGCTGCAATCTGATGTCTGCAGATGTTATGTTGAAGCCTGGGTATGAATTTCGAGCTATGGTTTATCCATGATTTAATACGTAGGAAAAGCCTACAATTCCTGAAGCAGCGTGAGCGAGCGTTCTGAATTTTGAAATTACAGGACGTAGCACAACGCGGATTGCACGAGTAATTCACAAGAAGCACATCGCTCGGCTCTTTTTTTACGGTGTTTTGGTTCAAATTTCGGATGACTTGACATCGATAATCGTTCATAGACTAACGTACTCATGCTGCTAAAAGTGATGATAAATTTCATCTGAAATAATGAAATTTTCTGTATCCATGATAAGGACTGCCTTCTCCGACACAGTCTCGCTGATTAGAAACACGGACTCAAGAATCTAAACCCGGGAATTTTTTCATGTGGAATTCCTTCAGCGCGTGAATAAATGGTTACTCACAAAAATAGACACGGAAATTGATGTATAAACTTAGCCTACTATTCTACTGTAGTATAGATGATAGGTAGATGAAAAGGGTAGTTTTCAAGAACTTCTTTGGTGTCGAAAACTACTCTCTTCATTATGGAACCTGAGCGCCACATATTTTAATTCATAATAGGTAAATAAATGTCGAGTGAGCACAACTTCTCTAGGAGCCCCTAGATGTCCAGCATTGCATTGCAGTTCAGAACTTCGAGTACAAACAAGGCAGATTTTACTCATTGTTTTTCTGGTACAATCAGGATCATCTTGGAAGCGGCGTACAGCCTGCACGACCGCTGCTTCATAGACAACCTGGGCACCGTGCTGGTCTTCGCAGTCCTGGTGAGACTCACATCAGCTACTCGCTGTTATTTCCCTAATAAATACCAAATGTCCTTAAAAAATATCGTTATTTTAAATTGATCATATCTCCGGTTCAAACTGAGACATTTTGAGTGCTTGTTTCGTATTATAAAAAGTATTGTTTGTTATTAGAGCTAAAATATTCATGAAAAACAACGGTACAATCCCTCGACTTCCGACCGGACTCCAGGATAAAAATCTAAGTTTGTATTCGATGGCTATACTTGGATGTCGTCCCCACTGTCTTCACACATTGATTGATCGTATGGAGGCCCCTTTAAAGGGCTAAGGAAGTAAAAGTCGAAGGTCTCTACAATTCAGTGTTCAGTGTAACTCAATCAAGACAGATCCTGCGGGAAAAGCCGTCCTTCACGCGCTCTTACCTGCTCCATTTACCTGCAGTTCCTCGAGAGAAGAGGGGATCTAAAATTGTTTCGTAGCGTTGTAAAGAATACTGTCGTTAAAAGAATACTGTCTTTAAAAGAATACTGTCATTACTAGAAGCCTAAATCTAATTCTCCGTTATTAGGCAGATTGACAGTTCACCAATGCTGAAGCCACTCATTTATCGAGTCAAATAATTTATTAAGTTCAACAGGTTTTCTTAACGCGGTAAGGGCAATATTGAATTACTCGGGAATGATTCCCTTCAAACAAGAGACCGAGCTAAACTCTCCTATCTTCCTTGCAGGGAACATTGATGAACGTCTTCTTAGTGGGTGAGTATGGAGCGTTAAATTTTTGTCTCATCAAACTACAAAAACCAATCAAAAATCTTTCACTATAATTTTGAATCCTGAATTTCTTTTGCGTTGATTGTCATAATGAACGAGAATAATACTTGCAATAACTATATTATTTATCACAAACTCACGTCCTCTTATCAAAAACGAAGGTAGATCTCATCTCACATGAAATAATGTGACTTTCTACATCCCTAATACGGACTGCTGTCCTATATGTAGAAGAAAATATAGAAGAAAATACTTATAGAGGACTGCTTCCTCTAACACAGTTTCGCTGTTTGGGAAAACGGACCTGAGAAGCTGGACCCCTGAATTTCCTCCTATCTAATTCCTTCAGTGCGTGAATACATGGTTACACACTAAAAAAAACGAATATATAAACTTGGTGTATGATGGTACACATAATATAGATAATATAATTTATTTCTCCCATCACAGGTTTCTCTCTGTGGGGCCTGGCGGTGGTTGGAGGCATGGGTGAAATTACCATAACGTGAGTCAGCATGTGAGAGCGTAGATGTAAATTTTCTACGAATGTGGTCCAGAAAATTAACATTCCCACATTGAGGCTGAAGGTGGCATATAATTAACAAGGGAATAAATTACAAAGTCATTGTTTCTGTGGGGGTTATTGCCTTCCAGTGATGGAAAATTTAACAATTTTACTCTACCATCTTCCACCCAGGCTCACAGAATCTCTGGTATTCGCCTCGTTGATCAGCGCCGTGGACCCAGTGGCAGTGCTGAGCATTTTCCAAGAGCTGGGCGTCAACAAAGGCCTCTATTTTCTCGTCTTTGGGGAGAGCCTACTGAACGACGGCGTGACCGTCGTGGTGTACAATATGTTCTCTAGCTTCATGGAGGTGCGTTAATTAAGACAACACGCGCTACGGACATGCATATGACCTATGAGTCAGGTATTAAACTGTGCAATATAATCCAACTACCCAGTCAAAAATCGCCCTCGGCATTGGGACTGGCCGTGGGTGATTATTCCCGCATTCTGGGTGGTGCGAAACTCGAAACTCAGTAGCGATGGCGCAGATATGTCCAATTTGGGGCAGGCATCATTTGCGCAGCATCTGCGTCGCCAATGTCCTGACATGCGGACCGGCACCGAGAACTCCTGCTCCGGCTTGCCTTAGTGACGGCCACACGGGCCTGCTGCGCCGCAGCCTCGGCGGCTCTACATATATGACCGACGGAGGCCGAGTGTATTTTGTCTGCCGTGAATTGGTGCCGTCCTGCGCAGCCATTGAGAACGCTTGGCCTACGCTTTAATTGCCACAGCAATCTGCTCTGTCACAGGCCCTATGCCGTGATCACTTGCAATGCCGGACGCAATTTTTAACTGGGCAGTGTATGATCATCTTTTGGCGGGATAGAATAAAAACTTCACTCTTAAAAGCACTACTATCCCACCGTCCATTTGCTACCAGTGTATAAATGTTACTGAAACTCAAAGTACCACAATTGAATTTTACGATGTTCCTTGCAGATGCCAACGATAAAAGCCGAGGACTACGCGCTGTCAGTCGCTGTGTTCTTCGTGGTGGTGGCGGGGGGCACCCTCATAGGGATCATCTTCGGAGTGGTGACAGCCTTGTTCACCAAGTACACTGACACTGTCAGAGGTGGGTCATTAATTAATACCGTCACAGGTGGGTCATTTTTTAATTAATACTGTCAGAGGTGGGTAATTATTTAATACTGTCAGAGGTGGGTGGTTAATTAGTTAATAATGTCAGAGGGAGGCGATTATATATTCGTGAAATGAAGGGCTTCTTACCTAGCCCATTGAAAGGTGGTGAAGTGCACGTGAATTTAACTCATTTCTTTATTTTAACAATATTTTTAATTTAACAATGTCGATTTTATGCACTGGGAAATAATTAGATGAAAAAATTAGTTGCTTTGATCTCAAAATGAGGACCTCTTTTAAAAATGATTCAAAGAAGTCCTTTGAATGATGTGTTCGCAAATTTCTGGTGCGGTCCATGGGATTTTAGGCACTAAACATTTGACCGAGGAACTCTTTAATGAAGTGAAATAAGGATACAGACGAAATTCATCAAATTCCGAAGTTTGGTCGACAGATACGAGTACAGGGGATCTCAGAGATCATTTCTTGGACGAGTGCGTCTTATAACTTTGATGATACAACCCCAGCAGATGATGGACGGAATAAAATAAAGTTTCACTTCGTGTCGGAGGGCGTGTTCATTTAAGTATCATATATTTTTTACTAGAATGGTGGGCTCGGGTGTTACACCTCCCTTCGAAGTACTTATTTTAGCTCTCCTAATTTCCGACTTTCAAAGCGAGGGAAAAAATCTTCCATTCATTTCAACATTACAAGAAGTATGAAAAATTCTCGAAATACTGACCACATGGCACTTGTAAGATTATGTTATTACTCACTGTTCTCATAGGTCGACTTGTGGGAAACCTCACTCTCAGTATGAAGATCAGACCTAACGATATCACAAACAAAATTTAATTGGAAACGTTTCGGAATCCATATTTACATTCAGGTGAATTATAGCTGAATGCAATTTCATAATACGATTGATAGCCGAAATCAATGTTTTTCGTCAGTGGTTGAGCCTTTAGCGCTGCTCGGCCTGGCCTACCTCGCCTACATCACGGCTGAGATATTCCACTTCTCGGGCATCATCAGGTGAGGGACTAGTCACGGTCGCTGTCTTAAACACATGAAATTCATGCACCTGAAGCTTTGAAAGCCTGGTCTCAAGGCAAATTATTAAATATGAAAACTAAGCTTAAATATCATATATGTGTTTATCTCAGACGTAAAAGCCAGGTTCTCGAAGCAAATTATTAAATATGAAAATTAACCTTAAATATATGTATTTATCTCAGACGTAAAAGCCAGGTTAAAACAAATTTTATGCGTATATTCCGAATGCAAATGGTCATTTTATTTACGGGAAAACTGAAGCAAATATTGTTGCAAAAATTATAATTCAATCGTTGGACTCCTGATTTATAAACTGAAATTATTGTTTTTCTGCTACCTTCCGTAGCCTGATCGTGACGGGCTTGGTGCAGGCCCAGTACGCGTACCCCAACATCTCCCAGAAGTCCTATACGACAGTCAAGTACTTCATCAAGATGGCCAGGTGACATGTCAGCGTATGGGTATTTCGAAAAGAAAAGTTAAAATGCCTTTGCAAAGCGTTTAAAATTTAAGGAAAATAAAGTGACTCCCACAGGCTTCATTGTAGCGCGACGCAGGGAAAATATTAATACGCTGTATGCATTCTGCGTGCACGGGTACCTACACATGTATATTTACTCTCAAATTACCTGCACTCTAACTGCACAATGACGTTAATCATCCAGCGCTATGGGTGAGATTTCAGATCCTTCGGTTTAATATATTTCAAAGTTCAGGAAATACAGCTGAAAAATTCACTGTTCGTTAACGATATAAACCTTGCATGAAAACATCGGAAGAGAAATCTCATTTGTACGCCCAGGAGTCGGTCTGTAACCAGGGGGCACGAGAGGAACATCACCTACAATCTTTAAAATACTTACAAATTCGTATTCCTGCTCGCACTTCAATGGACGAAAACGCAGCTTCAAAAAGTAGTTGCCCACTTTCGAAGTAAATTATTTCGCAGGAATGACGGACACGGATACGGCGTATTTCAGAACACGTATCGGCTAGCTGGTACCGAATGCTTAGGACGATATTATAATAAAAGTTCAATATTCTGACTCACATTTGCCTCTAAGTAAAGCACGCATTCTCTATCGCAAAAAATACTGCAAGTGAACAGCATAAAGTACACTTCTCTGTTTTTTTATCAGCTAGTTATGATTTGACGAGAAGCAATAACTGATATGGGCTACATTAGGATACTGATTAAAGGTGCTGTCCGAGATGAAAATTAAATTCTCCTATTTCTAAGTATGAATTATGTTTGTAGTAAAGAAACTAAGAGTTTCTCAAGTTCATTATATACCCCCTCACATAAGGGACACATATTCATACTGCATTTCGCGCTGGCCACTTTGTGCGAGCTGCCCCGGCGTTAGTGAGCGTAGCCATGTGGTTCCATCCCTTCCTATCTCGATTCTCACTACGGACTTTATCTTTCTTTTCACTGGCCGTTACCTTTTCATTTTATCAATATTCACGCGTCTTTATCGCTTTCTTATTTTTTGATGCCATAAAGCGCGTAATTTTCTAGTTTCAAATAATTTCCACGAGGCATTATCATTTATCAGTACATTGTCCACTGATACCCCCAACCGCTTGCCTCTACCATCCCTCGCGAAACAGAAACTGCTTCATCTCTTTAATTCTCATCTCAGCTGAAATAACCTAGCTGCATGAGAAAAAATTTGAGCACATCCATATGTACTTATGTGGGTAATTATTTGTGAGCAGTGCAACCAGCGACACGATCATCTTCATGTTCCTGGGCATGGTGCTGGTGCACGACCGTCATGTGTGGCAGACGGGCTTTGTGCTCTGGACCCTGATCCTCTGCCTCGTGATCAGGCTGGTCGGTCAGTACCATTCCTCACCGGGCCCGATTAGTAATGTAGATCCTAATTCTTTGCCTAGAGATCAGGTTGGATAACTAGTTGACTGGGCAGTTGACCGGGGCAATGTATTAATGGAACGTATGTAGATCCTAGTTGACTGGGCAGTACCCCTACCTGGCGGTGGTCAATGTATTAATGGTTAATATATAGACCCTGGTAATTAATACACCTCGTGGTCAGACTGGTTAGTCAGTACCACCATCTCACCGTGACGAATGTGTAATATTTATCGTACGTCTGATTGTATTCAGAGCACTTGATGAATGCCGTTAGTTATATTTGATACATTTATTGGCTCCGACGTTACAAGTGAACTACCATTAAATAATCATATGCCATACCTCTTTATGTCAGCATCATGTCCAAAGCGTACTGAATAATTTTTAAACGATAATTTTCGTTTAAGGTAACCCCTCAGTGAGGCAAGCAAGTGCAAGAATTTAAGTCACCTCAGTGAAGCAAGCAAGTGCTAGAATTTTAGTTTTTTCCTGTCAATGTTTCACGTCCAACAGTGACCCTGATCCTGGCTGTGGTCACCAACCGCCACAGACTGCACCCAATAGGGATCGCAGAACAGCTCATCTTAGCGTACGGAGGCCTGCGGGGTGCCGTGGCTTTTTCCCTCGTTTCCATGATGCCGGGAACGTTCGAACACAAAGAACTTTTCATCACGGCTACACTGGTCGTCATCATCTTCACCGTGTTCGTTCAGGTAAGTGTCCAAGTTGTTCTGTAGCCATAACTTCAGACGGTTCACGCTTGAATGAGGTTGGCATTGCACCATATTTAAATCTCTCCCATGATAACATCGCATAACCGATGTTCAGCGGAGATTTTTTGGGAAATGAAATAACGTGCAATAAACAAGTCATACGTTGAGGTTAAGGAAAAGCCTATTGTCTTGAGAGAACGCTGCGTATTTTCATTATTTTATTGAAAGCTAACACACAAAGGCATGCGATGATATACAGCGCTTTAGTGTTGACTGAAAAATTCCTCGCAATAGTTCATACATTGCTATAAGGCTCTAAAGAAGCACCCTTTCACTCGCAGGAGTACTGCAACAATCTAAATAATTTAAAATTTACAGCACAGCGTATGTCTACATGATTTATGCATAAAATTGTCTTGAAAGTTTCAGTTGTAACGATTCAATTTCTTATTTGCTAGAATAAGGAATGTCCAGGTTTCATACTGCTTTGAAAACATTAACTGACTTTTTCAGTCAGCATATTCACCAAGCTTTCACACTTTCAAGCCTGTTCAAGGATACGCATGTCAAAGGTCCAAATTAGTCGTTACTTGTTTTCTTGAAAACGCGCTCTGCTTCACAGTGTAACAGCTTAGGTCATGAACTTAAAAAAAATGATGTTTCTAAACGATTCCCTCAAAATGAATCAGTTGTGCAGACTGCCTCCGTTCTCTAACCAAGGCATCGTGAGGTCCATGATGAGCAACGCATGCTTGCATGATGTGTACTTGAAGTTGTCATGAACATTGCACTCATAATGATCCGTGGGACTGCCTCCGTTCTCCAACCAGGGCATCACGGTGGGGCCCATGGTGACCTTCCTGAATGTGGCTTTGAGTTCAACTGGTCCCAAGCACCTGCTGCAGGAGGTCAACGTGAAGGTGGTGGACACCATGATGGCTGGCATAGAAGAAGTCATCGGCCGGGTGGGCGACAACAAAGTCAGGGTGAGAAAATAAGAGAGGTGTTACATCTAATAAACTAACTCAAAAGAAAGGGGGATTTAGCGAATTCTCGTGGAGCCATCGGAGAATAATAAGTTTTTAATTATAAGAAATAAGACACATGGAGTGTTAAGTTATTTCTTGCGCAACAGTCGTATGGCCTCTGTTTTTATCTCTTCAGAAGACTGGAGACGGCCATCACTGGCTTTTCTGTTTTACGAAATTTTTGCAGAAAAAGTCATTTTCTAAAACTTTGTGCCCCGTGACTGTCATATTAACAATAACTGAGATTCCCGTAAAACTTAGAATAAAAAGAGGATGAATTCTGATTTTTATTCTCGCAGCTTTACCTTTCATTTTTATGGAAATGCAGGAAATAATTCTTATCCCACTTACGAGACCCCCTTTCTCGAATTTTCGAGTCCCTGACAAGTGCAGGCATCGTTTTTGTTGATGGTTCTCTCTGGTGTGTCGCCCACAGGAGAGCTTGAAGTCTTTCAATGACAAGTACTTCATGAAGTGGCTCACGATCCCCTCCAACGAGGACAAGCTCACCAAACTCTTCGAGAAAATCGCTATCACGTGAGTGCCCGAGGGACAGTCAATCGATGTCAATTATAAAACATTTCTACACTGATTAATGTACCACATTCTACTGTTGTTCAATTATTCGAAAGTTTGAGGTATACGGCTCATCTGTTAACTTACCAAGGTCAGGTGCTCCACGGAAAAGATTGTTCTTTGATCGTTCCCTCGACTTTCTAAGAGGAAGATTAAAACTAATCTCATGATAGCTCGCAAAGAGTTAAAAACTGTTCTGGAAGCCTCTGAGACAGAAGTGAGTGAGAGAACCCTTTGTGGGGAACTTCATAGTAATGAAATAAAATAATTACACCTCGTAAAACTCCGATGCTGAGGAAAAAAACGCGACGCAAGTCATCTAAGCTTTGCAGAAGAACGTTTAGAAAATGGGCATGCATTTTGGAGACTGTTATTTGGTCTGATGAGACCAAGATTGAATTGTTTAGTCGTAACTCTGCTCGTCATATGAGGAGGACACGAAGAACAGGCTTCGAGAGGCCCAATATCAGGTCAACTGCAAAGCACGGCGTTGGCAGTACAAGGGTTTGGGCTCGTTTCACAGTACATGACACTGGTACACTTCCTATCTTTGATGGGAAGATGAATGAGGCCATGTACGGTCAACTAACGGACAAGAGGCTTATTCCAAGGGCTAAAAAGTCATTCCAAAAAAATGTAAATGGACGTTCCAGCAAGAAAATGACCGGACTCTAAATACAGGGTAAAATTAATATTCCCATGGTTTATGAAGAGCAAAATCCTATTCCATGGCCGAGTCAATCCCCGGATCTCAATCCTATGGAACATCTTTGGGGAACACTGAAGAAGAAGGTTCAAGAGAGTAACACGATGAATCTTAAGAACAAGAAAATATGCGTCAAAGAATGAACCTTTATACCACCAAAAGCTTGCGAACGCTAATTTCATCATATTAAAACCGTCTCCGAGCAGTATTGCCATCAAAGGTTCCGTAACTAAATATTAAACATATGAGACTGTTCTGGTTGAATACTTTTGTCCTACGTTGTACAGGTTTTGGGAGTATAGGAAGCCATATGTTTGTAAAAGGAGAAATGTTGTCTAATATTTTCACCCTAAACCTTAAAATGTATATTCTGCGTGAGTTCTACGAATTTTAGCATGCTAGTTGCTTAACAAAAATGAAATCTCACTTATGCTAATATTTCTGTCACCTCACAGTATGTATATCCACAACAAAACCACGTAATTTCCTAACAAAAAACCAACAACATTCTCTTCAAATAGGACAGTTCTGTCCTTTTGATCGCTACAAGATTGAAGCTTTTGCCTTAACACTTTTGCTTTGCAGGGAGCACTACGCCAACCTGTACGGACCGAACATCCTGATAGAGAGAGCGAAGGAGGAGCTCACCGCCAGCAGGCAGGACTTGGCACTCGGCCTCTCGCCCTACGGCAGCCACTTCTCTGTCGCCAAGTGCGTCTTGATGTCTGGGTTGTGTGGAGGCCATGTGGTGACGTCAGTGGTGTGTGTGTGGGCCATGTGGTGACGTCAGTGGTGTGTGTGTGGGCCATGTGGTGACGTCAGTGTTGTGTGTGGACCATGTGGTGGCGCCAGTGGTGTGTGTGTGGGCCATGTGGTGGCGTCAGGGGTGTGTGTGTGGGCCATGTGGTGGCGCCAGNCGCCAGTGGTATGTGTGGGCCATGTGGTGGCGTCAGTGGTGTGTGTGGGCCATGTGGTGACGCCAGTGGTGTGTGTGGGCCATGTGGTGGTGCCAGAAATATCCAAAAAGTTACGTCGTGATCGCCGTACCATCAAATTATTTGTGTTTTCTGGTGAAATTTGCATAGAGATACCAAAAAACTGCAATTACGAACTTTATCTGCAAGGGATGTTAGTAAAATAAAATTGAAAACTTCCAAAACTCCTCATTCTACTGCCAAGAATATTTTTTGAAGCAGCCTGTGCTCCAAAAGTTGATAGAACCTTCAGGTGTAGGATATTCAATACTCTTGTCAAAGTGAGAACTCCCGTGAGATGGTGTTAATGAGCGAAACAAACAGGACCAAAGGTGCTGAATGAGCACCGAATTACATGAAGACCAATTTCAACTGAGTAATTTTCACTGATGATTCCCGTGCAACGCTCGATGGACCCGACGGGTGGTCATTGGGTTGGCTGTTGAATGGCCGTTGGGCAGGAGCATAAGGAAGCAGAACATACTGTACTATCTATTCATTGCTGATTTTTCTTGGTTTGCCACAGTTTTGCGGAAGCGGAGGCAGATGTCCCAGTGCGCACCGGCCTGGGGGCCAGCCTCAGGGTGCTCGGGTGAGTGACCAGCTCCCAGTCCCGCAGGTGTGCCGGGAGAAAAGAATCTTTTTTCTCACAGACTTGATTTACAGTACGACACGTCGCTTTTTAGCTCTCTAAGGACCAGTGGCACTATGCGGTCCCCGTTTCAAGAAGCTGCTCTAAGTTTTTCGTACAAAGCTAAATGTATCCTTATTGCAAATGTATGTACTTAAGTCTGAAACTAATTTTCCGTACAAAGCTAAATGCAGTCGTATTTCAAAATTATTCTTTTGTTACAGATTTAATTAATTGCTTTATATTAATTGAGAGGACACCTACGAGTTATGAGGGAAGGAGGGTGCAGGCTTCATTTCTCAAAGGGATCACTCCGTGGTTTCATGAAAATCGACCAGAGTAGGCGGGAGTAGATCAGACATATTGGTAAAGGGAAAATAATACTGAATAATCTAACAGTATTCTAAATTATTGCAAACTGAAGTTGAAAACCAGTGACATCACATTTTCAGACATGAATTTTTTGAAAAAATTCCTGAGTCCAAATTTAAAAATTGCATGCGCATGGTATATTTCAGGTGAATTTATGAGTGTAGCACAAACGAGCTAAACATTATAACAATGCACCCCAAAACGACCACGGTGAATGTAGCTGAATGATGTATGTGATAGTTAAGAGGTCACATTCTCAATAATGAGATCTAAAAAACATTCATGATTTGAATCACACTTTAATTGACAAGCCCATTGTGCGTCTAACTTCTTGAACTGTAATGATACTACTGAGAGTTATGCTTGCATTCACGATTTTTGCTAATGCAATTCCGTTCTTCACAATGGTTCAATTTCTTATAGCTGAAAACTCATGTGAGAAAAACAATTCTCTTGATGTTAGCAGAGAAGAAATGACGTTTGCTCGAGGACCGGTTGTTGTGATACAGCCGACTCAACGATTCGAAATCATAATGTAAAGAGTCTGCGAGAACGTAAGACTTCACATTTGGAATCCTGCCACGTGATGAAATTATGCTAAAATCAAATTATGCTGACCAAGAAAAAGAATGCAGTCAAAAGCTTCTTCTATGAATGCAGCGAAAAGTTTTGATTGCTGGACAGTTGATAGCGTGCACATAAATGTGTTCAAACGAGATACCTTGCAATGGAGCCGACCTGTGGAGTTGAGTTGACTTTTTCGTCATAATTAATGCGATCGAACTTGTTCATCGAATGGTACCGTCTATTTGCACTCTTGAGCTGTAGGTTAACGTGTATACTGAGATCGTTTGAAAAATACTCCAAAAGAATGCATTCATTAGCAATTTCATATTGTAGATAAATGTAGACGCTAAAATCAGTAGTGTTACTCCAAATACTACAATCAAAATGTACTTCCATAATGTATATAAATGTACATGCTGATATATGCTGAAAGTTACTCCGAAATGTAATCGGTCGTTCTAACGGAATTGATACGCCCAAAGCGCTGACCGTAATGCTGGTTATGATTGGCGGAGATTGGGCCGTAATTCTCTTGTGCAATGCTAAAAACGCTTTTTTGCTCTCTCTTTCTCCCTACTATTGCTTAGTTCTCTTATTGATAATTTTGAAATATTTCACAAAAAGGTCCCAGGTGAAGTGCCGCAGTATAGATTTCTAAACATCGGAATCTAACCCATTGTTTGATTTACAAGTAGAAATAATAAATCGGTAGAGGTAGTTAACGAAACGATGTCTTTGACACTCGAGTGTCAGTGTTTATCGGATGCTGCCAAAAAAAGAGACGCCCAACCTGGCACAAAGCACATTCTGACGGAGGCTTGGTTCCCCTCAATGCGCCCCGACCAAGTTCTTTATGAGTTACGACAAAAAAAACGAGCCTTTCATTTTTTATAAACAATTTGCCGTATTCGACACTGCCAGATTTTTGATCAAAATTAGCTGAAAATCCACCTGTACTGTCAAAAACCGGCTGGAGTACAGATGGCGGGGGCTTTTTATGGATCGAAGTACTCCTCCATCTCAGTGGAGCAAGGCGTGAAAGTGACCTTTTCAATTCACTTTAAATTGTTAAGACAAAGACATTAGAAGTTTAGTACTTGTTTGCTCAAGACGGTACTCCAGCCCACCCGTTATGCTTGACGTAGAAGTGGTGTACGGCGCAGTTAAATCGTTTTCGAGATACGAGCGTACGATTTTCTCAAGCCCACCTTTAAACTCATTGGTTGTGTAATTTGATCTACTTTAGAGTGTGTATTTTTGTTTTTGTGACACTGTACTTAACTGCAGCTGTGATAAAAGGATTTCTTGCTGATGTGTGGTTTAATTTTAATGAAGACGAAGTGAGGTGTGCTTGCCACTGGCCAACTCATACGCAGGCTGTGAATAAGCAAAATGTATTATTCTAAAGTATTATTTGCTCTAATAAATTCGTGATATACAATGTGATTTTTCGATTCGAATTTAATTCTCCTATCGTGATTAGTTTCAGTTTTCAAAAATCAATCGATAGTTTTCATAAAGGCACTTTCGCAATCGTTCGGGAAACGTTAAGCCCACGAGGCATTCGTAATCAATAAAGTTATGCATGTTCATGAAATAAAGCAAATTCCAGTGGAAACTGTGTTATACGAGCGATGTCCGTAATGACTTACAAGCTTTCGTGCATGAGGCTTTTTTTTCTAAAAACAAATTAGTCAGTTTCGAATAGTAAAATTTGAAATAAATGTTGGCAACACTAACATGCGCATATGTGCAACTCTTGAATCAGTTCTGCATAATAGAAAACAAACTAAAACAATGTCATTGTTTGAGGAGAGTGCGACGTTTTTGTACTTTGCAAGTTTTCAGTTAAAATGAGTCGCCGTAAGAGCCTCAATGACCAAGAGAAGATTGCGTCTGAATTAGCTGCTGGCGAATGTGTGAGAGATGAAGCTGCTACTCTGGTCCGTGGTGTCTGTACTGTGAAGAAGGCCGAGCATCTCAGCAGTCCTGAAGCCAAGGTTGAAAGGAAAGACAAGGGGAAGTGCAGGATCCTGGCGGGACTTGACTAGTCCAGAGTGTAACGGGAAATACACAGGAACTTTCCCTCAGCAAGCAAGAGTGTATGAGAATGAGTGCATCGAAAACGACTTGGAATGTTGGACTGGGCCATGCATC
>VOMN01060218.1:0-41876 GCA_014899125.1 Orchestia grillus
GACGTTCTAAGAACGATTTCCATTGGCAATTCGTGATCCCTGTTCAATACTTAACATTCACATGCAATTTTTAGTACGTGGAATTTTCACTGTTCCCTTTATCACGTTTTACTGATGCTGAAGATGGCTGAATTGCCAAAATATTCAAATTTTATTAAAGATGAATTTTACACCTGTTGTCTTCGCTATTTTATTTGCTTTGTGATTGTGTAAGTTATTGACATCCAACGTAATACATTAACTATTATATTGTCTAATTTCACCGCCATCCAATGTACTTTCATCGGGTTAAAATATTCTGTATTTAAAGTACTAGTTCACGAACAGGTGAACGAAAAGTTGGTGTTTTTCTTCGCCATTGCGCGAGGGCAATTCTTAGGAACAACCTATGTTTTTATTTAAGAAAAGTAAATGTGTAGTATAAGAAAGATATTTATATTGAGTATTGTTCCATGTATCGAGAATTTGCAACAGTTTTTCTCACAGTAGGTTTGCTTAGACTTCTTCTTTTAAAATTGTTTTGAAATAGTTAACGACTCTTGTGACATTCATGATATTGTTGAAAGTTGTGGCTATGAATGTGTGCTATTCTTTTCTCAATTGCATTGTTAAGGGTTGTTGGTGAAGAATTCAATTTCTGCACTCGTGAAGTGAAGATAGGACGTTCAGATATAGGAATGACATAGTCATGATACAGCAGTACTGCGATTCTAAAAATTGTAATTGTTCTCTTTAGTGCATTCAGAAATGCCCTCTCGCAATGGCGAAAAAACGACTCTCACTTATTGTTCATCTGTTTGTGAACTATTCCTATAAATGTAAAACGGTTTGACCTGATGAAAGTACATCGAATGGCGGTAAAATGATAAAGTTTATATGGCCATTAGTTACGGAGGTATAACTATTGGAAAAAAAATACCTTTTTTTGGTCCATTCTATATCGAAGATTACCTGCCTCTCACCAAGTGATGGAATTCTAGAGAGTGAGAACTAATTGAGGACATTTTTAGTACGTTAAATATTTCTGCAATAAATGTATATTTTTGAATAAGATTTGTAAATATACCTGATGATACTTCAGCAAAATATTTAAAAAGCCACCATTGGCTTCAAGGGCTGCTTTTATGCGGGTCTAAAACCGCTGACGAGTTGAAATTAAGTATTCCTTATTAATTTCGGACATAATCTGAACAATGGAAACCTTCTGTGAAGCCATGGTACTAAGAGGATGTAGGCTAGCCTCTTTCACAAAATAACGGTCCTCACGCAGTACTGCAGCTCATAGGATTTAAATCTGGCGAGTTTGAGGACCACAAATTGGGGTCAAACGATCGTAAAACAATTTCTGATAACCAATCTTGAGTCAATATGACTTTGTGAGAAAGTGCCGAGTCTTGATGAAAGATGTATGGCCAGGACTTAACGATCGTTTTAAGAACATCAATGTGTCCAGCAGCATTAACCCTAAGACGATATGGAGAAATGTGACGTGGCATGACATGCCCACTACTCACAACTTCTAAAACCATCATAGTTGTAGTTGAGGCAACTATGACTGCATGTCTTTTAATTTCTTGGTTTAATATCTTATATAAAGGAGCTCTCTGAAATAATTTTTTTTAAATGATTCGAGTGTATAATGAACTGACAACGTCCTAAAATAGCCCTCGCACCCTGTATAACACATATTTCTTACAAGTCCCTCAGCACGTTTTATGACTTCAGGCAATGTTCCTCGAACCCCTTCAAAGTTAATGCTGAAAAGTAGAAATGTATCGCCATGACATGAACATACCATGCTTCAAGGATTTCATCATTCTCTGAGGAGGACCGATTACTTTTGTCAGTATATATCTTTCCTATAGCCCGCCATTGAGATCCCGAGTTACAGTCAACTCTACATCTCGTGGTGTAAAAAGGTACCGTTATCAAATAATACCTTTATGGGTCAACATTTTATTTACATGATCAAGACGAACAAGATATATATCCATTAAATTAGGAGAGGGAATACACACAGTCGGCCCTTCTTCAATGAAGAGAACAATTATTAGAATCTAATATTGAAAAAATAGAATACTATGTTTTCTTTCATCGTTATTCTAATTCGAATGTTAATCTTCAAATCGTCAATAAAGTATGTACATACATCGAGCATTACAAGAGTTAAGACTTATTGAGAAATATCCTGATCGAATTTTATTACCGTTATTTAGTAACATATCCATCGCAAAATTATCAGACATATTATGGAGGGCCACGTAAAGAAATTATTTATGAAGGCAACAATATTTTTACTTTAAAATACATTACGTGGGCAGACTAATACGTAAATTAACAATAATGCGCTTACAACATGAACTATATGTCCACTTGTTACAGGATGCAGCAATCATACACAAAACCTATAATAAGCCTACTGACTTCTGGGTAACATGGCACATGTGACCTATAACTACGAAATACTTTAAATATGTATGATAGTAATTTTGCCTTGAATTTGTTTTCAGTCCACCGACGATCTTAACCACTTTCAGACAGAGTACAGTAAAGAGCAGCGATTCATGAGTCCACAATTAACGATTTTTCCTGAGACTACAGATATGCCCGGCATCACTAATTCAACAATGTCTCAAATCGCACCAGATTTCAGATTGACACGAAATTAACATTGTTATTCGTGTAGTAAAGATAGAACAGTGATGACCAAAAACACTGCACGTATTCACTTCTGTGCCAACAAAACAGTGACTTCACGGGCGGACGAAAAAAAATATGAACGTACTTAAACATTCATTGATTTGTTTTTATAATTACCCAAAAACCTTCAAACATGTTTTCCAAGACAATTTTGATTAACCCAACAACATGCATTTCAACGAATAGATAAAACAAACGTGAAACTTGATTTACATACCATATAGAAACTTAATACTTTTTATTATTTAAAACGACCTATGAGCCTGACCGAATAGTGCAAATGTAAGGTTCTTGAATTGGATCAACTAACCCAGTATACCGCTCTTAGTCAATTAGTTGCATAATTTAAGTGGCGCACATTGATACAGTAACAGCCGAGCTCATGGGCCGACACAATGATACATAACCTATCGCACAGTAGGCACCATTTGGAGAACATCTCCCACACTACGGGACTACTATACAGAATAAAGAATTAGTAACAAGAACGAAGTATGTTTACATGGAACTTTATACATCCTTTGGCAATATCTAGTCTTATATAGTTTTCTTTTAAAGTACAAACATAAGACCGTACAAAGCAAATTATACTAAATAAATGGTTTTTCGTTCTAGCAACTACAGATCAATTCAAAGATCTGAGGAGCCTAATCTTCTTAATAACACCAAGAAAAGTTTAGTTAGTAAGAATGTTTTCCTCAATTACATATACTACTGGACAGATACAAAATGAGGCAACACGCAATATAGGAAGAACAGTCAATGGACGCTGAGCACGTCACAGAGGGCCGTGTTACAAAATTTCAATATTATATTTGTTGTGATTAATTCTTAGCTCCGGGTAGTAAGCATTAGAGGATCAACGCGGTATGCTCTCTTGCAGGAATAACATGACTAGACACAGGTATAATTACTACGCTGATATTCACCACAAACTATCTACACTTCTCTGTATTGACGAAAGTAATTAAACTATAGATTGGATATAGGTTAAGAAAATGTTACATGGTCATCATACCCGAGCAACGGCGGACTAATAAAACTACTTATGTAGGATGAAACTGTGAGCTTTGACAGCGAGCATAAGTTTTATATTCCGAAAAATATGATTTAATTAATATACAGTGCTGGCATGCCTCATCGTATATATGATCTATCCACTGTATTAACAGTTGTTCTCGAATTACGACAAGGATGATTCCAAAATAATTTACCTACCTCCCACAAACCAGAACGTTTCAATGTATTCAAGTTGAAGCAACGAAGAAACATCGAATTTCGAGCATAAAGTTAGTAAGAATAGGCAATTTATTTATTTATTTAAGGAAGACATTTCAGACGTTGGCCTCGGTTACAACACGGCGCTCTTTGTTTGATTTCTTTAGCATGTTAAGCACAGTGGCAGTGACTGCGCCTCCATAACTGCTTATACTTGGCAACGCACGTCGGGAGTATTTCCTAATGTCTCCAAGAGACGCGCTTCCGGTCAATCCGTTCGGGCGAGTGAGAGTTACTTGGCTCGAATTCGGATAAACACTCAAGCCAGACTGAGGGCTTGCGAGGCTTCCCATGTAGGACCCGGACATGCCGGAGTCGAGCGACCCAACGCTGCCTCTGTAGCCGGGATACGAGAGTGCTCCACCCCTCTGAGCGTTACTCAATTGGTCACCTGATCAACACATCCCAATAGTCAGTAAGGATACAACCACAACACGGTACTCAGTGTTCCTCTAAGCACAGTAAAAGAGAACAACCATGAGAAAAACATTTAGATTATCCTTGTAATGTTAATGTGTTGCAGCAACAATGTTAAACGTTTCGCGCATGTAAATATTCAATGCTGACACAAAAAAATATTAGGCAACATTGAAAGGTAAACGAACAACATTGGGATAAGTGTCCCACATCTAAATTACACGACTAACAAATAAACGCGAGAGTTAAGGAGAGGCGACACAAGCATCTTTGGCTAGGTATTAGAAACAAACAACACCAAACCAAGGTAAAGAATGCAAACAAGATATCAGCTGTGAAAATCACGCAAAGACAGAAGATGCAACAAAAAAGAAACGAATTCGAAGTTTCGCAAAGAAATGGGAGTTGGAAGTTCGGGCCAAATAATTAAAGAATAAAGAAAGCAAATCGATGAAGCAAGTGAACAACATAACAAAATGTACGCAAAATATTACTTCTTAAATAAATGTCTTTTGTTAATTGTAGCTATACACAAAATACGGGAAGCTCAAGGAGGAATTTATTTGTACGTTTATAAAATTAGCTGTACTGTTAACCACAACGCTAAGACATTTTTCAGTAAAGATGTGAAAAGAATTATCGAATGCACAATAATGAAGTCAAGCTAAATAAATGAGAAGCAAAAAAAATAAATACACGTACATACACCGTCAATAAAAATGTGTTGAAATTATGTTATTTTCACAATCATAATCCCAGTGATTGGAGTTTTAAAACTATAATGCACAATGATGGAGGACATAAAAAGTGTAAAAAGTGACTGTGGTAAGGAGAGAAACGAATATTTATCTTCTTGAACAGCTCATTTTTGGTACAACAGCACGCCAACAATAAACGAACGATCTGGGCGGCCATTCTTTATAGACGGCTTTTCATGCATAGAAAAGTTAAAATATTTTATTTTGAACAAGAATGAGACATACTTCAAGCCATCCCACCTTCAGCTAAACAAGTCGTCGAGTGCAAGACTATGTTCTTCCAAAAAATATTGTGTATCAATGTCCTAAATTATACGAGCATCATTTCTTGTACTTGTACATCCCAGTTAAAATACCAATTATAAACTCTGAAATTTGAATGAAAGCCTTCGGAGTGTACTTTCAAAATCTATCTAAAAATTTTCCGTTCATTAACTTCATTCTCGTATTTCTGAGGCTGTGTCCACTTGATAATAACCTGAGTAAAACGGCAAATCTCAATGGACAACGAAGAAACATTTGGTGGTAAGAACGTCTCTCTATGTTAAAAGCGAGTGTTAACTAAATTATTTCACGAATTCCTCATGCAGATAATGTGGCCTTTAATTCAGCCCCATTTCAATTAAGCCGCCCACCCATAATGTTCAAAATTTCACACTCAACGGTCTGGCAAGACGCATCAGTAGAGTAATTGCTTGAATGCCATTCCATTTGGGTAGAAATTTTCGGTAGCACAGATACCATGGGAGTCCAGGGACAGGCTACGAGCGTGAGTGCAGAAGGTACGTGCCGCACGGGGAATGCATCTGCTTTGAGCTATCCTGCAGGTTAGCAGAGCAGCCAAAGCTTGTGAACCACAGGTGTGATGAACAGATGGTGCTACTAACAGACGGTGGGTGCTTCACAGCCCTGAAAGTCAAATTAATGATGTTGTGAACCGCTGACGGTGCTATCAATAATACATGACACTAGCATACAAAAGAACACAACACACGGCAATAAAATACTGTTAACAGACTAAACAGAAGAAAGTAGAAATTTTTACAAAGCAGAGAGAATGAATATATTACAACATGTGAGTCCCTCAACAGCTGGCCATTTTTAAACATAAAAGTAAAATGAAATTTTCCAAAGGAAAAATTATGAACAGTGCATGTGTACGAGACAGATGAGATCATTCAAAGCAGATATGAAAGTGTGTATATACATTTCAAAATATACAAATTATTTCGTGCAGCAGTGAACATGTTCAAAATATATCAGAATATTACGACAAACACTGGCAAATCCCATGAACCCCTAATCAATATTTAGTATAGAGACCAGCGTCTTGCACTACGAAAATGAATGAAATGTAACCTAATATTTATTAGAAATGTAATGCTGATGGAGAACACTTACAATGTACACATTCCATCACAGTGATGTAAAAATAATAACAAAAAGTAAACACATAAAAATTCCTGTGTTCAATTGCTGAGTATGGATCAAAATGTGTATATAATATAATGATGCATGAAACATTTTACTTCACGGTAACGAAAGTTAAACGGGACTCTAAAAGTAATAATTTATAAAAAGATTTCGGGATAAATCCTATCAATAGCGAAAGCATGAAAATGAAAGATAAATGAATAAATAAGATACATAAATGCATCGTTCTAGAAAAATTTACGAAAAGAATAATAATTTTACTCAAGTCGCAATGGCGAGGGGAAGTAAAACACACATAGAAAAACAAGCTTGGTCCTCACAAAGAAACAATGAAATTCTTAGAGCAGAAAATAAATGAAATCTATTGCCTGAAAGTTGGATTATGAAGGGAATTTAATGCCAACTGGTTACGATAGGAAAATGACTCCCATTGCCTAGCTTTGTAATACACCCTAAGACAAATTTCCTATGTATGGCCGGTACAACCCATGTACTTTTACATGCACACAACCATACTCAATCCGGCAAAAATTTTGTTCGAAAAAGTTCTTATTTAATACCGTAAATTAATATATTGAGCCAGTGCAATGCTTCAACTACGGTTTAATTATTTGCTGATTAGTGAATTTATCTTTCCCTAAATTCCTCAGTGCAATTTAGAGAAATTCTAAATTTCTAGGTTTCAGTGTTCATAATATCTCCGTTGCATAAGAATAGGCCACAGCACAACCACATTTCTTCTCTAAAACTAATTTAATCTGCATTTCATATAAAGATGCCAATTAACAAACGCCAAAACGTAATTCTGTGTGTTAAATTCAAAACAGGAGGAACAAGAACAAAGGTAAACAAACGGTTAAAAAGCCTTGAATTTAGAACCGCTCAGAATTAAGACAAAAAAATTCGAACCCAACCAATATTAAGAAGACTATTAATTCGAAATCTAACTCGGATTAAAATCCTTTCCAAAGGAAAGATGTCTCGAAAACAAGAGTAACTTTTCTAATAAACAACAAAGAAATAAAATCGGTCTGATATTTCGTATTCTTCTGCGCAATTTGTTGAACTACCAGTATGGTTAGCACATGTAGACGCTAATGAGACATGGATCATCATGTGATTGATCTATAAATAGTGCAAATTCTTTTAAATTCAATTGGAGAAGAACTTCATTCTATTCGTCAGCATACTAAAGCGACCAATAATAGATTAGCTGGATGGAATTAGTCACAGCACGAAGCTTCAGTTCTGTAAGAACATTTATGGGTCGCCCGTATAGGTAAACTTGATGTAATCATCCGCCAGATGAGTTGTCACATTGAATAAATGAAAGAGTCTAATACGTGTGTATCATTTACCATTATACTGCAACCATTGGATAGAAAATATTGCTTTACGTCTACTTAAAAAATGAGAAAATGTTGATGCCTAAATTCTGAGACAACCTGCATACTATTTTGAGCAATGAAGATAATATCTATGACATTAGAATTACAGAACCTCATCGTGCTTTTTTAAGAGTAAGCCGGTTTGTAAAGAAATAAGTACATCTTTCAGCTCACATAGTAGTGGAACTATATGAAATGCTCTTTGTAACCATACTGAAAAATGGCGCAGCCCCAACGCTTTTACATTTACTCGCTTAAGAGGCAGAATTTTCTGTTTAAAGCCTACTAGTTAATGAGATTAAACATTTTGAAGCCATACGTGCCAGTAGCTCAACATCCATACATATTTCAGCACTTGCGTAATGATCATTTTTAAGTCAACTTCCTCGATAAGTTTCAGAATAAAATATTTGTCGAGTACATCAGTGAAGATGTTCGTCATTCCGCTGGTTCGTATGCAAGACTCTCGAAAAATTGGCGTACGAGGATTGTATTATAATATCCACAGACATTCGCACTAATGTCACTGTGACATGGATCATTGCAGTGGATGCAGCAAAGTCTTATCAAGCCATAACTATTAATTGTGCTATACGTGAATTATAAGCTACCAAAACAATTTCATGATGAAAATAGTTTTATTGCCAATTTAGACGGTACTAACGCGTTATTTCGTGGTTAAAAATCAGGAAAAACATTACGGAAAAAGTGCGTTTAAGGTGTTGTACAATAATTTCACAAAACGCTTGGCGAAGAGAAGTAAAAAATGTCTAATCCCTAAAAACTACGAGGCTAAACTGTATTAAAAAAAATGAATTGACACACACGATCTTCAGTAGCTGCACGTCTGGTAGCCTAAATGGAGTATTACTAACAAATTACTTTTCAACTATCGTAAGTGAAAATTAAACTTGAACGTGAACTGAACGTATGACCCTACAAACATTAAAGAAGCTGTCATGAGCCACTAGACCTTCCTAACAAGAAAGGGAAAGAAATGAAATAATTTTTTTACTTATTTGAATACTTTAAGACGCTATCTCAACAAGAATATTGGACAGAGCTGACCTGCTTCGTGCATATCGATGAGAGAGTTGCTGAGGGTTGTCCGCTTGAGCGTGCCGGCGCTCAGGGTGCCGCTGCTCGTCGCACCGTCCGTGTTCAGGGTACTCTTGTCCGATCCAGTAGATATGACTTCCATATCCGCCACACCTGATAACAGTAAATTGGACAACTGCAGTGGCGAAGTTTTATAAAGCAGTCCAAATTGGACAGTCTTTTTTTCACCGTGAAAATATGACATCGTTGCGCTATAAATTTTTCCATTTTTTTTTAAACAGAATATTAAGTTGATGCTTAAACACAGCACAATCAATTCGAACTGCCGTTTAAAAAGTATAAATAATAATCTTATGAAAAACGATCACACAGACAGTCAAAAAGAAATAGAGATTCTAGTCTCAAGGAAATATGAGAAGAACTGAAGGTATTTCTCTGTAGTCTTGCAGTTACTAAACGTGCGACACTTTGGGGCTAGTAGAACGATTCTTATAGGTAAACTGGTAAGTACTCAGTTTGAAGAGGTATTTTGACTTACAAAGATCTCTTACCACAAAATGAATGTTAACATGTCAACACTAACATGAATGAGAAATGTTTGATTCTTGACTCAGAACTTGTTCGCTGTCATAAATGCGTTAGGCTCTCGCATTTAAAGACAAAGAAAGTGCAAAATAGGCTTCCCTGCCCGAACAGTAAATGCAGTAGAAAACTATTCTCATAACTCGTGATGCTATTAAATCTGTTGTACGACGCTCGAGATACTTGAAAGAAATGCTACGTCCTGTTGAAAGTCTGACAAGGTCACAGGCCTCTCTTTAACACCCCCATGGAGCGCTGTTTTCAAAACCAGCTGAAAAACAATGCCTTTCAGCTTATTCTCTAGAAGTTTGAGCAAGGAGAAAACCAAAAGAAAAAGTTGATAAATTCAATGCTATTAGCAAAATGCCTATGAAAACTATCATGGTACCAAATTAATTATACCAACATGCAGTGAGTTCTATGAAAATTAACCATCAACTTAGAAAATTTTTAAATATAATGATTAAAGCATTGTTGGTAACTGAAGTTAATAAATTCTTAATGGGTAACCCAAGTTCCTCAAATCGACACAACACTCAAATCGACTGTGTGCAGTTTCACATTAGCTGCACCAATATTATGCACAGAAGAGAGGGACAGCATAAAAAAGTTTAGACCTGCAGTCAGAGAATCACAAATACTTATTTAAATACACATGTACACTTGTGTTCATGTATATGAATATATTTTTATAAAATACGAGTGAATTCGTGAAGCTGGTTGAACAGATAATGAATTGCAATTTGAAGGTAACTTAAGTTACAACACGCTCAACAAAATCCAATTTTGGATACACACCAGAGTCTCGATTTTCAGCGGTAGACGTAGGTCTAGACGCTCTAAGAGATGCTTTGGTTTTTTCGAGTTCGCCTTCAATGCGCAGATTTTCCATCTCGTCCATTTCAGAGATGCTTTCCTTTAGGTCCTCGCAGAACTTTGAGCGGTCGTGCTCGTTGCGAGCGTTGAACGCAATAAGGAGCTTATTATCGACGCGTTGCTTGATTTCTATCAGGTACTGGTAATCTGTAAAGAAAATAAACATGGACAAGAATCTACAAGAGTTATTGGTGAATATACTACTTAAAATGAGCCATATTAGAGTAAAACTGAATGAGAATGAAATCATTCAAAATTTTGGGCCAGTACTGATCAAAGAATTTAACATCAATATGTGTTACGTGGTTCTAACAAATTTATAATTTATTTTTGATATATCTCATTTTCTTACAAGCACCAGTATTAAAAATCTTATAACAATCACTATAAATATTTTCAAAGATGTACTGAAATAGAATTCGTACTCAAATGGGCATTTCAATGGCAAACATTCTGCAAAATCACGGATATAAAAATATTTCAGTGTTTTCGTCAGCAAATCTTGCAACATCTGCAAGAACTAAACAAGACACCAGAGCAGAATAATGCATAACTTTTCCATATGACAAAGATAAATTAAGAACATGAAAAACGAATAGAATCAATGAAAGTCGTACAGCACCCGTTCCTTTTGTAGCATGTGAGAAATGGCATATTGAAAAATATTTAGTGGTAAGAATTACGAATATGGACAAGAAAATGACATGCATTTTTTTATTGAATTCATTCTGGGTATAACTTCGTGACGACTTTAGCCTGTTTCAATTAATATTCATTTCGAAAAAACCTCGAATTCTTTACCTAGCATCACCTCAAGAAGACTGATCAAGTGCATATGAAAATATATTCCATGCTAACTGCAAATGTGTGCGAGTCAAACCTGCAGCAGGACAGATTCATGCAAGTACGAAGTACTTGGGAATGAATATTGCAAAACCTAGTAAATACTTCAATAAGTGGGACACCTGCAGAACTTTCAAGGGACACAATCGCCCAGCACAACGGAAGAGATGAATAAAACAGCTCTAGAGAATCCCAATCCTCAGTTCGTTGAAATTTTTGCATGATAACACAGTGGTCCAAAGGAATATAAATAATTTTCAGTCGCACGCTAACTAATAATGATAGTTTTCATAAACACTGAAAATTATATTATTTCAATGCTTTCTGATAAATAGAGGTATTGTAGTTTCCAGATTGCTATGTTTGCACGTACAATCAGTCTACTTCTTACTTAAAATTGGGATAAATAGGCGATTGCCTTGAACAATATTTATGCATTATCTATCAGAACGCTTAGTAGCTTCACCTATCATACGTCATCATTTAATGTCTGAAAAAGAAGTAACACGCCTTCGAAATTAATATTGGAAAGAAAAGTTGTCAAAGACATTATAAAACGAAGCATTATTCGCAAATCGTAAGGAAGACGGAAATATTTTCCATCCTACTATTTTACCGCCACATGCAAAGCAATACTGTGCTTAAAGTCAACACAACTTACGAGGAGTTTCCTTGTTGACGACAGACAGTCCAGCGAGTGGAAAGCTCTGGCGGAAGGAATATGTGACAGAATTTTTCTTTTTTGAGAAGATTTTCGTAACTACGAGGAGGTCGTTGAAGAGAAACACTTCTCTTTGGTGTAAGCCAGCCCTTTCTTTTTTGGAGCTGTCCGGCACCTCGTAAAGACGACAATAACAAACCAGTCTGCGGTGAGGTAACGCCAGATTAGGCCTCTTTTCCACCATAGTTTGTTGAACTTTCATGACTTGCGTAACGTGATCGTGCCCAGTTCTGAATTCTTGCGATTTTATTCGATGGTACATGCCTTCAAGCATTTCACGCTCAATATCGTAACCGTCATCCACTCCACGAAGATTTTTCACAAAATCTTCTACTTTCATCCTCTTTTCTTGCTTCATGGAAGCGGTATGAAGATCGGTGTTCAGCATTATGATAGCGAAGGCGAGTACAAAAACGGTCTCCGAATCTCGGAGGTTAGCGATAATATCGGGATTGCATTGACAGTATCGCTGAGCGAACACTTGCATCAAGCGTTCAATTTTCTGGGCTTCCCCAGGCAGTCTAAAGTACGTTTGATATTTCCGAAGTGCGACGTCCACTTGCATGCCAGATAAGTCTATCTCTTGAGAAAACATTCTGAGGAGTTGAAACAAAGACTCAAATTACAAAAAAATAAACATGAGAACTGTCATACAATAATAAGCACATCTTTTTCGGGTATTTTTCATGGATATTTACACTACAAGTACTTTTTGGAAAAGTTCATCAAAAACACATTTTAAATATATTTTAATATATTATATAATAATATAATATATTTTAACAAATTTTCAAATACAGATCCACAACAAAATTTTCAGACAGACTGAAGTCAGCAACAGGGGAATACTTCCCCGATCATACACAATTTGCCTCAAGAAACTTACTCGAGCACAGCCATATTGAAACTGTTTTGTAGGTTTCCTAGGTACTCTCCAATCATTTGTTTGCTGAGACCTTTCCTGGTGAGTAAGAATTTTGCGACCGCTAGAGGAGAGTTCTCCAGAAAATATCTGTTGATGAGGTACGTGATGCCGCGCTCGGGTTTCTTATTGAATAAATTGAGGCCAACTCGATACTGGCGCTTGCGAAGCACTTCGGGAACCTGCTCACGTAAAAAAAGAAATCATTGGGGGAAATTTTTCGTAGTTGTGCACTCCAACAGCTATCGCAACCACATTATGTATTACATTATGAATACATGCATGGCTGAATTTCTAGCAATTCTAACAAGTTTTTAATAGTACAAGATAGACCTCTTTGCTCATTATCATTGGTGTTAAATCGGCTCCATTTCGACATCTCCAAGAAAGAATTTCAAGCGAAAATGATACGTGCATTAATACCTGAATATAAAGCAATAGACAATTCTGGAGACCATTTTTATTGCCATATAGTACGATAATTTACCTTTCACATCGCCAACATCTAGTAATTCTACAGAACTGTAAGCCGCTAACCCGGATGTGCGAGTCTAGGTGCCGATTTGGTAGGTCTCTCCGTTCCAAAGACATCGAATTGCAGCTAATTATTTACCCTCAATAGCTAATTTAGGTTAGGTACTGCTATGGAAGTACGAAGTCAAGTACCTTAGGGAGCTGAGCGGGATGATAAGGAGGGTATCGAGTGCTGTGGGAGGGAGCAGTCTGAGAGTACGTGAGGCGATCACTCGAGTGCGATTGGCAGGAGTCCTCAGAGTTTTCACTAATGTTACTTAGTCTCTTATCTTCATAAATAAGTTCGCTCGTACTCATCTGTAGAAGGATGAAGGAAATAAAATACGACACAATAACAGGCAAAGAAATTCAGCTGCCGCAAATAAATTGTAAAACAGAGTCATCGCGCTTATGAAAACTGGGATTGCTCATTTCACAAATGCTTACAGCGCTGCAATGTTACTCATTAACTTGACAGTCATAAATTAATTATGTTCGCCAATTACAGAGGAAAATACATTTGAAACTATATTATCATTCCAAATTAATGAGAATGATTCGATATAGTGAAACAAGCACCGACTCACCACTGTCGTTGCAGTGATATTATCTCAATCGTTAATTCAGGAAGGATTGGTGCAACATATTCATTGGATAGCGGTTGATGCAACAGTTTTGTCCAGTACGTGTTCCTAGAAGTTGTTTTGTTACTATCATACAAGCTCATCTTTTTTCTTAATTGCTTCCTTGCTTTTCATACTAAGCGTTTCCACGAATAAATTTTAGCACGACGTGCTACTTCCGCCTTAAACGACACTGGCCTCCTGGATTACCTGATTCTTCCTCTTCCAAACGGGCGATGTGGGGATATGGAGCTCGCCCAGTGAGTCAGGGTTGTCATGGGCAGAGAGGGGAGTGGCTCTGTCAGAGGCCGACTGGGACAGCGATGAATCGGATCCCGATGATTGAACGCTTGACAGTGACCCGTTGTCCGGGCATCTGCAAGCAAGCCCCAGTATGTGAACAAACGATCGCATGCTACAAGAAACGATGGATATTTACATGCATTAGAATCTTCGTAGAATGACATGGTGAATATTGTAATAATAGGAATAATCAAAATCATAGGCAGATTTTGAATGGATAAAATATACTTGAGCTGCAGAAAACTCGAGTGAAACGGTTAGCCAAATTTACGACCCTTCCAAATATATGGATAATTATTATTATTATTGGGGTTAGACGCAATGCACCGGCCTCGAGGGCTATACCGCATCGAAAGAGTAGGGACCATTTAGTATGGACTTAGGAGAACGGGGAATCTATGCACAGGGTGTTTTCCCTCACAAGATCCCCAGCGCATAGAAACAGCAAGTTAAGAAGGAAGAGGAAGAAAAGACAAAATAAGAAATAGCGAAGAAGGAATGAAAACGGAAGTAAGCAAAGTGGGCACGAAAGATAGAAGTCCCGAAGGCCTATCTAAAGCTGAGGTAGCCTAGCGGTGCTCCCCTGGGGGCGCTAGTCCCCATAAAAAATATATGGATAAAGAGTTCTCGTAAAAGTCATCAGAAACTTTGAATAAATTTCTCCCCTGCTGCTCAAATGAATGCACTCAAGAAGGTAAAAGACAAACAGTTACGGTTAGCCATAATGGAATCGTTCGAAATGTACGTATCAAATTAACCTGGGAAACTAATATTCAGCTGAAGGTATATATTTCACATACGTTATCCAAATAAAAGTATTAATAGTAAAATCGATAAATATTCTACAACACGTAAATATAGACTCAAAAGTAAAATATAATCCCATTTACATGAATAGTCATTCATGATAGAAGCTAAATAATATAACCGCTAAAAACGTCTTTCACCACCACAAAATGCACAAATTAAAAAATTCTAGTATTCTGGGATAAATGGTACTGGACTTTGTGAATGAGTGTAGATGGGACGATTTTATCACATTCAAATGAACCTGTTCACAGTCACTGCCCAGATGACAGCTGTAAATTCATACTGTCCATGTAATTGACGGCGATGTGAACATGCATAACACTACAGCGTCAACGTATGTCGACAGTAACCGTTAGCACGTTAACCCTATAAGGACCAGTTTCAGAATTACAGACATTAGAATTGATACATTTTGATCTCAAATTCTTTTGTTCAAAACTAGCGTGAATATGCACACAAGTGCAAAAAATGCGGAAAACTGCTTATAAAATATTCCGCTCATTCAAACAGCAAGTTGGTCTTCTTAGGATCAAGCACACGTTTTGTTGCCAGAAACCAAATCGGTACACAGTGAGCACTCTGAAGCAGCAGAGCTCAATACCTCCTCATGACAGCTCTCTCGACGCTTCTACTGCGCTCCCGGCCGTGGCAACCCCTGTCGGGGGCAGTGTACAACGGGGGAGTGAAGCAGGATGGGGAGGCTGGGGACGCCCAATGGTAACGTGAGTTGGGAGGCAGCGGAGATCCCATATAACTGTGAGGGGTGCACACCCACCAACCAACGTTAATTCGACTAAACGAAATGTACTACCACACTGATTCAATGAACGATGCAGAGTAGCAAGGAACTGGAAGCCAATTTACGCTTTGGTTTGCACGTACAGAAATAATACGAAATATACAAAGCAAAAAGCAAAAAAATATATATTTCCTCACAAAATAAACAATAACTAAAAAAATGCAGCAACTTAAAAAAAAACAAAATAATAATTCACGTGGCCAACACAAGCATAACATCTACCGAGACATAAATACGCAAGCGATGTATTAATATATGCAATTGACGGAAAAAAATTGTAAGCAAGCATGAGATGGGCAAGAAAAATTGAATGCAAACAAATGAAACAATTACGGCTACATTCCACAACTTGCGTGACGTTAGTACGAATTACACCATCAAGAAGGAAGACAAGGCTGAGTCCAGTACCTGTCTGCACTATGGCCGCTCTCGGACGATTTGATAGACGAGCTCCGACGAGGCACTTCTGGGGGCAGCTTCTTGCCGCATTTGTTGGCTCGTCGCGCCCCCAGACCACCGCTGCCACGACCTTCGTGGCTGCCCTGAAAATCAGGCTGTTCTATAATAAAAACCCTGTTCACCTAAAGCCTATATTATACAATAAGAAGACTATACTATACATTTAAATATTAAAATAAAAATATTTGGAGCAAAGAGATGTTAGGTCATCTCCCAAGTTCTGTGCGGATTTTGAATAAAGAATACGAGAGATTAAATCATAAATTTTTTAAAATTCAATGATCAAAATAGTTCCCATGGTTATCTATGACTTCTTTCCATCTACTTAAAATCGTTTTAATTCCGCTACTAAAAAACTGTTTGTTTCGAAAAGAAAAACTCCGAAATGTCAGTTTCGACCTTCTCAGGGTTTGTGGGAGTTAATCCATCCAAATAATTCCGTGCACTACGGAACAAATCGTAGGCTGAAAGAGTAAGGTCGGGAGAACAAATAACAAATAGGCAGAAAAGGAATTTTGCCTCAACCGGATAAGGACTTTCACGGCACATGATTTTTTCAGTGTGGAGTCGACACATGAGTAGGTCAAAAATGATATTTCACAGTTCTTCCCTCGGTAACCGAAAGTTTTTAGTACCTTGTGAGACTAAAGAACTTGTAAGTAGATGGAAACAAGTCAGATAATTATGGAAACTACATTGTTGATTCAATTTCAATACATACTAAGAGGTAAAATTTGATCGTTTTCTTCATTTACAAATCGAACAGAACTTCTAGGTTGACTTAGTACAAATGCGAGTTTAGAATAAAATACAATAAAAACAAGCAGCAAAACTTATTCTTTATGCTCGTGCTTATGATCTTCAGCCCGTTATTAACTAATATTGTGCATGACATACAATTTTGAGTCTTTTATAACCTCAGAAAACGAGGAGATTGAAAATCATAAATTATGAACTACACATTTCCTCGGATCGTCAATCTACGAAGCAGACCCTGGATGCCGATACTCTACTGAATTGCTTTACTATATGCATAAAACAAGTTAATATAACATTATGATTAAGCGTTAACCACTCATCTTCCACAGAATTCTCCTAAAATCAAGCACTTACACTACAACCCCTGACAATCGAAGTTAAAAACAAAGTACTCAAAGCTCGCGTTTTCATTTTTCAACAGCACAAGGACAGGACTGACCGATAAAACAAGAGTGCATTCATGAGATCATGTCTATGTTGGCCTTTGCAGAATGTTTTCGTAATCAAGCCTTTCCACTCAGCTATATAAACCACATCGAGTTATGCCTAGATTTTGTAGCAAAACAGACGACTACAAAGTAATCACTGTAAGGCAAACCGGCAAAAGCGGCCGTTCTGTCTTGTTTAATAGTATAACAAGGTCTGTAAAATTTCAATGACAACAATCATCAGTGCCCTATGACCTCAGTTAATTATCAAGACAGCAATACTCACGAAGCCACTGTCCTCCGAGCTAAAGTATTTTAAATCTTTAGGTGAGGCATTCGAGTTGTCTAGCACTGCATTGGAGGGCAGCCCGCTGTCCTGGCTGCTAATAGAGCTGTTAGTGACGCTCACGGTTAGGTTTGTGCCACTGTTTCCTTCGTTGATGTTGGCTCCGTCATTCGATGACGATGCTTTGACAAGATTATCATTGGCAATAACACTGGAATCAATGGACTGATTGTGGTAAAACACGGCGTTGTCGGACTCTTCGAGGGAAGAAGAATGGTTGTTGAGGGCCCCGTCCCCTGCAGCGGGGGGGTCCCCGCTCGGCCGCCCCGAGTCGCGCAGTGACGCAGTTCTGATCGGTCGCTGCTGATTTCTGCCATCACCATAAACTGCACAAAAATATGAGAAATAACCATAGAAAATCAAACACACCATAAAAGTTATGATTATACATCATAGTTATAAAACATCGTGTGCTAATCTAGCCTCAACTGGCGACTTAAGTGTCGAATAAAAAAAGAAACTCGTTAATATTTATTTCGCCATCGAGAACCTATCATTTTCAAAAGAAAAGTAGTTCCAGAAATCTCATGGCATAGGCTTTTAGTCAAGGAAGTAGCTTTATGAAAAGTAGTCGTAGGCATAGCAGCACTTCAGTGACTCAAGACTATCTCACACCGAAAGAGAAGGGAACATTTTAAGTATGGACTTAGGGCAACAGGGACTATGCACAAGGTGTGTTCCCAAACAAGATCCCCTGCGCACAGAAAAAGCAAATTAAGACGGAAGAGGAAGATAAGATAAAAAAATCATCGATAAAGGAGGAATGAATATTGAAAAAAGCAAAGTGGACACGAAAAATAAAAGTTCCGAAGGCCTAGCCAAAACAGAGGTAACCTAACAATGTCCCCCTGGGGATGCTAGTCCCCATAGCATTAGATAGACAAACTAACCCAATCCTATGTCCTCTGATTGGAGCTTTATGAAAAATGAAGTCCTCGCAGAAAAAGAGCATTTCCCACTCCTAGCCTATAAATTCTCAGGCTAGTGTTGATTCAGCGCAAGAATGCTGAACATGCCCACACAAAAACACACACCCACAAATCAGGACACGGACCTGAAATCACTGGTCTCCTTTAAATAAATAGGACACTGGATCGGTACGTAATGAAAAAGAAAGCCTACGTACCCGGAAAAAAAATTGAATCCCACAGTCGAATATACTTTTGCCTGGCGTTCTATGCAATATTACAGGTAGTATGAATGATTGTTCTGACAATTTTAACTAACTTTGACAATTGGGCCAGAGTAAATTTGTATAAACGATTTGGATATATGCTCGTGAAGAGGGATAAGCATTTGTTGTCAAAGGAATCAAGAGGGGGGGACAGAGGGCAGATGAGAGAAAAGCCAATTGTCGGATAGAGTAGAGTAAAGGACGTTAAGGTGGTTTAGGCATAAGATAACATCTGAGGGAGAAAGAACTGTAGTTTTAATAAAGAGCGGTAATGGTAATGCGAGGCCATTGTGTATGCGTGCATCAACTGAAAATAACACGGGATACGAGATATCTGTATAGAGTATGCGAATGTAGGTCAAGACAGAAGAGTGTAAATTTAGTTGACTCAGAATGCCTGATGTCATAATGTAACTACACATCACAAAGTGAGGGTTAATTAAGAGAGCCGTACAATGACATGGCAGGAGTATTCTAGCAGCAGCTGTGGAGCCCTGCAGCAAAAAGCGGCCAGGGAAGTGCTCAAGATAATCGTAAGTGCTTGCCTATGGATCTGAGCTAGACGTTGTGCACAGGTTATTATTCACTCGGTATGCTGGGATAGCAGCTCTTAGGTGTATTATTATCATCGTGAAAGACCAACTATTAAAATTCTTACACATTCTCATAAATTAATACAAGTACAAGATGAGTACGATATTCGTTTGCCAAGATTACTGTCAGGGAAGAACACAATTCTCCATTTTATTGTAACGCCGCCAAAACGATCAGATTGTTGTAATGGTATACTTGTAGTCAGTTTGTCGTTCGAGGCGGACTCGAGTCCGTCCACGTCATGCGGGTTGTGCCGCTGTACCCCGTCTAAGACACAGCTACAACAGCACAAGCCCTTGTCATCAGGGGGCTCAATTCGTTCTGCTATAGTTAGATCTACTAGTTTCACATAAGAGGATTCTGAGTCAGACGATTTGGCAGCCAGATGATAGGCCAAGTGGAATCGAAGTACTGTGGCAGACTGCACGGGGTCTCCCACTACTGCTATCCGGTCGAACTAGAGCTTCAGTATGTAGGTACCTTTTCATTCTCATCATTTAAGCCGCAAGTAATAACTTTCTAGGTTCCTGGTAGATGACTTGCCAGACTTCAATGACAAATCCTTAGTTTTTTTCGCCCTTTTCCAACATTCTCTACTATCGTTTTTAAGATGCTGAAAAAAATTGATTTTTTTTAACGATTCTTTCAGTGCAACTTTATGCTGTTTTCATTAATTTAGCACTTTAAAATGGCCTTAAGTGAATTCTTTAACAAACCGAGAACAGAACACAAAAATTTAATTATTTTAAACTAAAAAAGCAAACAAGTAGAAAAATTTACGCCACATTTACAACTTGAAAATCTAAATAAATGCTGTCTGCATTCTGTAGGCATGATTTATCTGCATGCATGTGTTTTGAAGCTACTGAACATAATTCCAAGTAAATTCGATACAAAAATTAGATTTAATTAATGTTTAAGTAATCTCAATTCCTTGATTTTTCTCCGCAAGAAATTTAATTATTATATCATTCTGTAATATCATTATATTTATCAATTTAAAAATTTCCATGTCAAAAAAGTGCACAGCCAAACATACCTCAGCTCACTCACTCATTCGCTCGACCCTCAGCCACAACATGCGCCAAGGAGCAACTTACTCGACGCGCTAAGGTTCTTGTTGAGTTCATCAAACTCAGAGCGAATGAATTGCTCAGGATCTCGGTAGTGCATGGCAGCGTCTCCGTTGACAGGCGCGCTACCGTTCCTGGACCCGCCAGGGCTGGTCGAGGCTTCACCCTGGAAGCGTCTGGAAAGACGGCGTTCAGGAGCTTTGGCTGTGGCGGTGATGGCACGGAACTTTTTCGTCATGGCGTAGTGACGGTAGGCCCGCTGGATGGTGGTGGCTGCCCGTCTCGCCTGGTCTCCTCCGTACCTGGTGTCAACGTGAGAGTCGTTAATGTTTCAGGAATGTATTTTAGATAAATTTATCGATCAAAGTACAGTTAAAAAAAACTGACTGAATTTATGGTTCACAGCTAAAGAATTAATGACATAAGTTGCATGCATCAACTGCCGGCCAGAGGGAGCATAAATCTATTGATATTATTCCTTCAATGATTTCCGAATGTTACAAAGGCTGGGTTACTATCAATGTGAATGAAGCAGCACGTTTTTTAAGAAAATAAATTCTCAAATATGATAAGTTTAGTTCAAAATAGGGTTAAATTTTTCTTCAGACACTGCATTTGTTCGACACACTCGCCTCTTACTTCATTTGTAAAAACTCTTGATTAAAATAATGAAGTATTTTTAAAATTATTTCTATCTATCATGATTTACACTGAATATTTTTTGAATTATTTTAAAAATACAAGCATAAAACAAAATCTTCTTAGACATTTAGGCTAACATACAAAACTTCAAATGCTAAAGATAAGATAAATAGGTTGCATATAAAGCTTTCAACACGCACTGAATAAATTACCGTCACTAAAATGTTATAAATGACTATTATTTTACACATGGGTGTACTTGTATGATATAATAACTGACTTTTTTTTTTGAAAACATTCATCAGTCGTCGAGTGAAAGTGATACGTCAGTTTAATTTGCACTCAAAATACTGCATTATACTGATTACACAGATTCACATCATGATATGTATACCAAGAGCACCTTGTATGATGACCCGTTTTTAACAACGGTCAAATAAAGTTCAAATGATGCAAGTAAATTTTGCATAAATAGCGACACACTATGAGATTTTGTACACAATAAAGGAACATTTAGTTATGACAGCACCGCACTAAAGAGCACAAGGTCACCTTCGTTCGAGCATCTCTATCCGCTTGTCAGCGAGATCCTGGGAGAGTTCGTAGGTCTGAGCGCCAGCGGGAGCGTTGCCTCGGCGGCCTGACCTGATGCCCCCGCTGTCGTCCACTGCGGCTCCACGCCGGTTGCCGCCTCCACCCAGGGCAGATTGCGACAACACCTGACGAAATCGAAAATCTTTACTGAACTGCAGGGGAAAATCGTAACAGTTGATGATATACAACTATTTAATATAGAACTCCCGGATGGAAAATATTCAAAAGGAAATTGTTGTAAACATAACATAGGTTGACAGAAAACAATGATAGCATCAACGTCCAAGAAAAAGGTCAGTTGTCTGTCATGGTGACGGGAGTTTACATCAAATTAAGTGACGAGGACCACTGAAAATGCAACGAATGGTGAGAGCGAATCATAAAATACCTAAAAATACTCTATGAACACAGCTTTTATAACTAGAATTTCTCAAAAGTAATAATTAAGGTACGGTAGGAAATTTGACTCAGAATAGAGTACAAAAACACTGTCGTCAGGAGTACTTCTCAAATTAGAGAGAAAGTCGCATACGTGACGGTATAATTCTTACCATGAGATTTAAAAAAATTGAAGCGCGACTCTCGCGATCATCGTATGAAAGTGAGTAAGAAAACGTGAATAAAGTCAGCTTCTCAGACTAGTTTTCAGATTTTCGGAACCACAGCCCTCTCCCTACCCAACTAGGGATATCTTCAGTGCGGTTCGACAGGACATTGCATTGCTTGACCGGGTCTAAAAAGCAACATTCATCAAGTACTAATAAATATTCTAAGTCAAAAATATTCTCATTTCAAAAATTCGCCTCGCTACCTATGAACGTGACAGTTTTCATTAATAAAGGTACAAGTTTAATTAAATTAAATTAAAGGTTAGATCATCGAATAGCGTCATCGAAAGACAGAACTTCTGCTTTTCTAATAGATTATCGTACGGCTACAAGGTATGACTTACTATAGTGACGTTGCTCCAATATTTCACAAAAATTAAAAGGTTTAGAAATGATCTCATTAGAGCGTACATGATACATCATTCTCCAAGATTAGAAAAGGATGTATCAACGCATTTTTAGCTGTACACGTTCATTTGTCATAGCTACGGCATTTTTCAGGATAGTTACCAATTATCGATNGTCCGTAGATACGAAGGATTTATAGTCTTCAACAAACGCGAGAAACAAAAACATTAGACGTATTTTTTCCTGAGCTCTAGATTCTGGTCAATACACCTTAAATAAATACACCTCCATTTACCACTCGACTAACCTTTTAGTTGGTCTTATAATGTCGTTAAGCAGGTAAGCCATTAAAAATACAAAGTTATTGTTTACAAACAGTATAACTTAATAATAACCACAGCTAAACTAGTGCTCGTAAGCGACTACGCGTAGCACAGGGTGCCCACTAAAAAAGTCGCTATTACATATATATTCGTTATTATCAAATGTACGATACCAAATGAAATTTTAAATCTCGCTTAAAAAAACAATTTCAGCCTTCTAGCACAAACACTTCATAACCTACAGCGTTTTTGAATTAGCTACTTTTTTAGCGGACACCCTGTACTGTGGCCGCCTGACAGACAATTGCTGGCCTGTCAGTCATAGTTCACAGTGCCGGGTGTTATTAAATTTTCTTACCGCATATTCTGGTTAATGGATTATGTATTAAGATGGGCAAATTTTGTCCGTAACATTCGAAAAAAGATTCAACTATGTTTGAAAGGAGTTTCCCATCGTTTAGCTTAGTTTTCCATATGTACTTGTGCGAGCTGTTCCATTGTTAGACAAAGCACAAAACAAAGAAAATTTCGTTCACATTTCATGCAATCTAGGAGTTTCCTATGTTACACGTGTATACATTTATAATCGAGTAGGTTTACTTCCTTACCGTTATGTCTCTACTTTTGATGAACAAACCTGTGGTCTCCGGTGCTGAAGGTGAGTTCCATTATGGTGGTGGTGATGCAGAGGATTGATGAGTTGTTGCTGAGCCCCGTAGTGAGGTCCCTCTGAACTGTAGGCCTTGGTGAGGCTTGACCCCCCACAGCGGCCTCCACCACCTCCGGGGCAGACACGCTCCTGCTTCACAGCAGACGAACTGAAAAGCAAAATTAGATGTCACAAACAAAGAAATCATAACGTAAATTAAGACACGATAACATTTTTTCCTCATAAAATATATTCTTATATCTAAATAAACTATATTCCAGATAGTGCTTTGTAAGAAAGCAGTGTCAATAAACTTTTAAATTAAATTAGTTAAGCGTCGTACCAGCATAATGCGACGCTTTTAAATAGTTAAAAGATCATAGTTCAAGTAGAACGAACGCTCTTGGTACTTCTTTTCGAGGGCCTATACGATATAGTTGCTCGTATGTCATAACCAATTCCAAGCAGCAGAGTACTGAACTAATTCTGAAAATTTTGAAATTGTCCACAGTCTCCATCGCTGATCACGACTAACACACAATTTATGTATCGTAGATGCCGCCTAAACCTAGTATAAAAACCAGGACTAAATATAGACGCGCAGCTAAGTCGACTGTGTTTCAGGACATATATATAGCTCTACTGCTTGGAGCTTGGAATAAAGTAACCCACCTATTCCATATTTGCAAAGCAAATACGGCTCAAGTTTAGAAAAGCCAAAAAGGAATAAATCTCTCAATGCTGAATACTGCTAATTTTAGAAAAGCGAACAAGGCTACTTGGAAATTTTGTTCTTAACAGAAAACGAGACATTTCGACTAGTTGAACATTCCGTCAGACGGCATTGAAACGCTATTACAAAAAAATTATACACCGATCTTGTAGCAACATGTACTGTAATGATCAGATCTTGGTCAGGACCACATCAGGAACACGTAATTTAACGATCATAACTTTCAAATAAAATAGCCCAAAATTAGAATAATACTTCATTATGAACTAAGAAGCAATTGAGACATTTGAATCCACCGAAGCATGGAAGACTGAATGAAAATGTGTTTCTATAAATAAATAATAGCGAATGTGTGATTAACATATTTGTTTTCAAGCTTGAAACTGACAGAAGGGGATTCTGACAATAGGTTCATACAATTAGCGATGACGAAATGCTGAGGTGACCCAAAATGAAATGCTTGAGTATTGGATAAAATTGAACTTAAATGCATCGTGTGGAAAGTTGAGCGCGAGTGGTGTGCCACACTTCCTGCAGCAGAGGGACAATGCACCGCATGTACATACTAGAGGAGTACAAGGCCCACAGATGCCAGCAGCACAGACAATGCGGCCACACCGCCGTACATGTGTAAGAGTATTCCAGCCCGGTTTGCAGAACGGGGGCGTCTGACCACCTGGCGCACAGCCGACTGACAGATGTTAGATGCGCGCACGTGCAGCCGGCGGCGGGCGCTAAGAAAACCTTGAAAATGACAAAAACTCGTTTCCAGGCAGGGTGAGGTGATTCTAACAACACGAAAGTGACCGATTTCAGAAAGCAGGGGTTTATATTTTTCGATGTACGGATACGTATAGAGTTTAGGCGGTGGAAATGGCGCGTTCAAAAATACGAACACAAATTTTAAGGAAGGACAAATATGTTATATACTTGTCATACGAATGTAATGATTATTACCTCAAAATTAACGTTTGAGAGTTAGCCTGAAATTAACTAAGTTTGGACATACAAGGTCTTCAGTGTTTCAAACACGTATTTTTAAGTCTTTCTCAACAAATACGACATCAAGAGAATAAGAATAATACGTCGAAAGTAAGAAGCTTAGGGTTAAGTAATTAAAACAATTGAGGTGTATAGTAAACCTTTAAGTAGTAGAAACATTTTATAAGTGAAACAAGTTGATTGCAAATTAAATATATTCACCAAAAAATTTATTTGAAAGCTTAAATTTCCGGCGCGTTCGCATGATATTTGAAAGCAACAGAGGTGAAAAATTCTTCAGAATCAGATCAAAATTCTTTTATGGCAAACCATTTTTGCATTTTATTTTTCAAGTTATCACTTTGAACTGAACTGAAACTTGTAACATTCTGATGAAATGTTACGGCGATTCTAGCGACGAATTTTCCATTTCATCAATATCATCAACTCTAAGCTACTAATATTAATAAAAGAGCATACACAATTGAAAAATATACGAACTAGGAATTAACATCGAAGTTTCACCATTGAAGAATCAAACTTGTACAATTTTAGGTAATGACAGCCAACTCTTACTATTTTAAACTTGAATGGTTTTTGACCAGCTTGCAACGGATTTGTGCTTTGATGTTGTGTATTTATTCGAAAGTGTAGACGTACGTGCCCCATACAGACAGCTAATGTTCAAAAAAGCGCATGCAAAAGTAAGCTAACGAATTAAACTGCGGCTAAATTTTTCAGAAAGCCAAGACAAAAGGAAGCCTCGGCTGCATTAGCTAACAAGACGGCCGCACAAAGCTCGACTCTCATCAGTTGAGAGCAGACGCTGGCACCGGAAGAAAGCTCGTAATTTACCAGGTCCTTCAACTACCGCACGCCTTCATTCTGGCTTCGACGGCCGCGGGCAACATTGCACGCAAGAAGAATTAAGGTTTCTAAAGCTAAATAAAAAGTTTGATTAGAATTCTTTGTACGTTTGGGGCAGAATATAACCTAAAGTTTTGCTCCGACAGGTGTCCTACTCGTGTAGCTCATGCTCAACGTTATACGAAATGGAAAAAGAAGTTACAAATTAAACAAAGTTAAACCTGAGTATAACAGTTTGGGGTACAAGAGGCACACAAAGTCTGAAGATATACACACAGATAAACAAACGCCAATGTGCCCTCTCACGAGCGAACATACATACAATGCTTCCGATATCTTAATTGATTGCTGCTCTCACTAGTGATTGTTCATTACTAGTGAGAGCAGCAAAGTCAATGATAAAAATATAAGAATTATAATCCTACATAAATAAACGTGTTTTGCTAAGTTGTAAAAAAATTTACAGCTACGCACTCTACAAAAAATAATAAAATTTGAACGCTTAATTTCCTTAACCAACATTTAGTCGCGCTCTTTGAATAGCCGAAAGAACAGTTAAAAACACACTGATGTCCCTTTTTGTATTGTAATATCAATACACTATTTATTAGAATGAGTATGTACACATTTTTCAAATTTTGTCAAAACTTTGCAGACTTTACTGACATAACATCGAGAATACAGCGCGAAGCAGTTCGCTTGGCACGAGCTTCCGCTATGAAGTAGGGGTATTTCAAAAGCTGCCGTATCTCATAACCATGACATAATATACCTACGAACTGAAAGAAAGCAGAACGGAGTACTAATATGTACAATGGCAAAAAATCTATTCGTACGGTAATAGCAAATATAAAATAAAATGATCTGTTCGAAAGAAAATACTGGATTTGAACTTAAAGTTCAACATCATGGAGTAGCGGCTACTAGAAATCTCTTGTTAGAATATTTTTGCGAGGTTACCTCACCGCACAAAAAGTTTGAATCAATGTTACCTCGTAACGTTAGTCAATTTCGTTGAGTTTATATTCTCATAAGAGTGGAAGATCGATTTCCTCTTCCCTATGGTGTATTCACTTCCAGATAAAGCCAAATAAACTGTTGAATATACAGTGCTAATCGTAACAGCATTATTCCTACAGAGATGCGCGACAGTCACTGAAACTTGGAAAACTACAGTAGGAAGCAAAAGTACTCGACACATCGAGTTTTCTTATACATCATGATGAATAAAAGGCTAATTCTAATGGAACAAACACGAAATATTTTAATGAGCATTACCTGTCGTAACATACAAATAAAATAGGGGGAACATAGTTTACAAAAACTTTATTTCCAAAAATTAAAATAAGCCAGGTGCAAAAGAATTTAACACTCATGCAAATATTTTGATAATAGATGCATTTTACCATGATTACGTTTCATGGCGATATGATGAACTGTTCACGTCAATCAGAGCACAGCACGCTACTCACTGCCCTCCTCACCGGCTAGTTGATAACAGTTTTTAAAACCCCTACACACTGCACTGAAAACGTCGTGCTAAAAGAAAGGAGTTATCAAAAGATTTAAGGGAAATCATGATGCTTCACATAGATGAATAGATGATCAGGGTATAGGAAAATTACGTTAAGATTTAACAATACTGGCGAGTACAGTTGGTGCGGCTTTGCGAAAGGGGAAAAATCAAAATCAAACCGTATCCAGAAATATATCCCATGCAGTTAAGTCGGTATCCATAACACAGGATTAAACGAAGAGTATAAATTTCGAATATCTCAGATCCGACACTCACACGTGTGCACGGTTTCAAGCAAGCAAGCAAGCAAGACGACCAGAGTTTTAGTATTATATATAGATAGATTAAAACTCTGATCATTTTGCTTGTTTGAAGCCGCGCACACTCTCCAGTAATAACATAGGTCAGAAATTTAAAACTCGTCTCTCGGTAATTAAAGGGTTTCCCATCGTATCATGGTTACGGCTCATTGGGAGTTAAGTAAATGATATCCAACGCCAACTGATATTTGTTAGAAAACACGGAAGAATCATTAAAGGCTCCAACGGGCTTCAGAATAGTAACTCAAAGGGTTACGGGTGGTCGAGTAAAAATTAAAAATAAAACTTCTATAGCTCATATTAACTAAGGCTACTTGTAAAGAGGTGAGGCCAGGCACGTGAGCATTTGTCCCATTCCAAGATCATGTGGTTCCGCAACTCTTTTACAGTACAATTCAGCAGGAGCCAAAATGGTTATGAGACCGCTATGAAAGCGCTGCCCTAAACGGAAATAGAGCTATAAAAGAAACGAGTAGCAGAGAGAACACAGCATCGTACAGCAGTGCGGCCAGTCACCTCTTGGTCAGTTTCGAAGCAAGCTAAGCACAACAACGGACTTCTCAAGACTGAATTAGGGAATGGAGTGATTTCACCTCTAAGCTAAGCCTGAAAACATTGTTTGGCATGATAATCTGTAAGTACAATTTCCATTTAGCCGAAAATTAACAAGCTCCACAACTATGTACCTTATGAGATGAAATAAAATGTCATTCAAAAATACTTCGACTGATAATGAAGCGAAGAGAACTAGAGCAAGTTATTTAAAGGATAAATTTTCTAGAGAAGAGTTTTTCAAATTAAAACTTGTCCGTATACATTTATACTGAACGTTATTAAGCCACTCCCCCTTTCAAAAACAGTCATCCTCGAAAGCGAACTGGAAATAATACACATCCGTTCTGTGCGGACCAGCATGGCACCAGTTCGGGTCGGCCAATCAGTCACCATGCTTCCCCCCCCCCTCCTTCAAACATCAAAATTACGCTCTAGAGGAGAATTCCATCGTGTTCGGGAACCACTCTTCCAAAGGATTATTTTGCATGCCCTAGAGTGATAAAACAGCGTCAGCATACAATGTCCTCTGATCAAAATAATGTTACAAGAAGCAAAAATAAATTTTGAAAAGCACTCACTAGCTGTACATATTAAGCAAAATAACAGGATATTTCAAGTTCTGGCGTAGTTCTTCGAAAGCCTGTTGGTAATCAAACATTGAGGTATAAAGACTAAATTTCTAAAATAATAGGTCATGTTTTGAACCGATACGTATCACAAATGATAAGTGCAAGTCATTTTTTAACACCGCTGATACGTTAAGCCAGAAAAATTCAGACTTACTCTACGAGCACATGAATAAATTGAAAAGGAACAGACCATGAATAAAAAGAACACTTTCAAAATTATTTATTCATAACTCATGATCGCAATTGATTCGAACTTAATTCGCTTGAAAGCTAGCATTTTATTTCAAAGTCCTAAGGACAATACTATCCAAAGTTCTGTTATCAACAGTACGTCCTCTTTTATAGCTGAATCCCTCAATCCTCTTCCATAACGTTCCAAAAACATTTTTACTGAATTCGTCAATATAATCCAACCACGTTAGATTTGATAGAATTGTTGGTAACATGCAATTTATGGTGTAGTCCTTTACAAACTCCTAACCCGTTCATTGCAGACGGTGAAGTCGTACAGTCCTAATCAGGCTGTGAAGGGGACCAAATTTCTTCATCTTAAAAATACATTCACCACCTTATTCCTGTGCAATTTTGACGACGTTTATCATGCAATTTTCAAAATACAGGCATGTCAACTGCAAAACTTCATTGATCTCATTTGTATATGTTGTCTAGTGGGTCAGAATATTAGAAACATCCAGACATCGGCCTATTTCAAAACCTGAACATGACTAACTTCTGTCATTTTTTCTCAAAGAAGAACAATAGTTTTTTATAATAAATGGAAACTCAAGTGAAAACCATAACGTTGAAACTGTTGCGGACTAAAAATAACATTTTTATCTCTCTCGCGATGATCTGTCTGGAGCCAGCATGCTGTGTTTGAGCTTATTCGAAATGAATCTTGTCATATTTGCAAAAAAGTTCTCCAGCACCATTTTTTACCGGTTTCAAGATGATCTTCCTCCCTCTCTACCGAACTAATTTCCTGTTCTAGATAGCAAGGTGAATCTCAAGTCTAACACAATTTCAGGTCTTCTTTCTTTTGACCGTCATAGCTGATACTTTCCCACGCATCATGCGTCTATAATTGAGTTCGATCTCATCAGCTTGAGGTTTAAATGATGATCGTTACCGTTGTGACTTACTGATCCAGTTTCCTATCTACTGATACTTCTTTCTCAAGCTTAGCCACTATTCTCATGCTAAACTTCTTAAATAAGGAAAGCATATTAAGGACCTGCAACAGTTCAGGACAGAATTTGATCGATTATAAAATCTAAAATGGTGGAAACGATGATACAAATTAACACATAACTTCACTACTAATAATGATTCAAAGTTGATGAGATTTTTGCGGTAGAAAGCTAATTAAACTGAAAGTTGGTGTACAAACAAAATTCCTACGTAGGTTTGCTTATTGAAAGTAATTACAAAATCATAGGATTTTGGAGTAAATTTTGATGGAAAGACGGTAGCCCATTCTGCAAGAATTTCATATTTCCGTACTACTACACCTGAGACAAGTAATAGATAAAAAAACAGAAACTGGTGTTGCGCTGAGTTTAACTGCACTGATAAGGCATATAAAATTTAAATATATAAAATTTATCAGAACGAAAAGGCGTGGACTGAAAAAAAAGTCAAATAAAAGCTTTACGTAGCGAAGGACGTTTCTGTTCAGCTGTTTCCATGAATATTATATTAAGTTTAGAAAATTGAAATGCAACTATGATATTTACAAAATCCAGAGTCGTATGTGTTCAAGAAATCGATCGGATTTCCACCAAAACTAACCCTGGCCAGCCATTGAAAGCTGCTACGTGAAACTTCTTTTACGTTGAAAAGCTCCAGACGCTTTCAAACGTCCTCAGATTTAATCATAACACCTAAAGAGTTCGACAAACTTCAAACACATCAGCAAATACGAGAAGATTGGGTGCGGGCTAAGATGCAGTGGTAGAGCGAAAGATTGGCCAAAAGTAATTTTTCAGATGAAAAAAAAAGTTTAATTTGAATAAACCTGACGGTTTTCTGATCTACTGACACGATTAAAGAAAGCAGGAACAAGTCTTCAACAAGCGGTCTTTCGGTAAAGGATCTCAAATTATCTGGGGAGCATTTTCCATCGAAGTTAAGGGAAGTTTGGTAAATATGGAAGCATACACAGGTTTTAGAAACAAGACTTCTTCCATTTTTGGCCAATCATCATCAAAATAACGCGGTACTCCAGCAAGGTAACGCTGCAAATCACACTGCAAAACTGACAACCAGTTGGCTCGAAGACCACAACATTGATACTGAGTTAGGCTCTCAAGTCCCCTGATCTTAATCCCCTCCAGAATCTCTGAGGCAAATTAGCAAGACAGGTTTACGTTAATGGGAGACGATTTGAAAACAAAAACGTTGTAGAACGCCGTTAAGGAATTCTGCGAATGCAATGCAGATATATATTTTTATAAATCTAGTTAATTGTATGAAAAATTGTTGTATAAATGTACTACAATCTAAATGGAGTACATGTAAATATAAGTAATAATTGTAGTAGTAAGAATCGCAGCGCTTTAGTAACTCAGACTATCTAGCACCGAAAAAGAAGGGATCAATTAGCAAGGACTTTGGAAAACGGAGAATCTATGCACAAGGAGTGTTCTCACATAAGATACCCGGTGCAAAAAAACAACAAGCTAAATAGAAAAAGAAAAAAAGATAAAGAATCATCAGCGAAGGAGGGGTGAAAATGGAAAGAAGTAAAGTGCGCACAAAATATAAAAGTCCCGAAAGGCCTAACTAAAGCTGAGGTAGTCTAACGGTGTCTCCCTGCGGTAAGTAATTTTTAAGCTATTTTGTAAATTATAATTTTTGTAGGGTGTAATATCGTAATTTCCATCAAAATTTACTCTAATTCCGATTTTTTTGTAATTACTTCTAGAGAAGTGAGGCCAAATAAAAATTCCATTTATACACTGAACTCTAGTTTAATTAACTTTCTTCGCCGAAATCCCATCAAGTTTGTATCATTATTAATTATGTCATAACTTAATTCGTAGGATGTCCTATCATGATTTCCACTACTTTAGCAACTGTTTCATCTTGGGGGTCTGTCTCATCTATCGTAACTGAAATTTCAAATGGAATATCAAGTAATTTTAATGCTCGCACGAACGCTAACAAAGATAAGTTTAATTACTCACAGCGATACTACTGTAGATGAACAATCTGAGTCATACTTACTTCGTTCTGGATTTTTCCAGAAGCACAGACCCAACGACGCGACAGAACACAACAGCAGCCGCCACCAAGAATTGACTAAGGCGATAACAGAGGACTCCACTCCAAGATAAGACCACCTTCAGAACGCATGAACTCACAACGCTACCAAACAAGTGAATATAACATACGGAATAACAAAACGGCACAAACAGCAGTTACTACATTCAATCAATGTTTTTTTTTTAAATAGAAATTCAATAACCCTACCATACCATGTTCCTTTAAGCTCACGGAAGAACGTCGTACTCCGATACTCGGAAATGGTGCAAAAAAATCGAAGCAGAGGTAGTAGTAATTTAATCTGGTAAGAACGATCATAAAAAATGAACATCTGAGCCGTGTGAAAAACAGACTTATTTGTACCCAAAACGCGACTACATTTGGCCGTTAGTGTCAACCAGATTTCTCAGCGAGGTAATTCCGAGCATTTAGCGTCCACGGGATCCCGGCCATAAGTACAAATTAAGAGCAGACGCATAGCATTAAAAGCGGGGCTGAAGCGACCAAAAGCAGTTCGTTGCAAGGGGTCCCATTAGCGCCTCAGCGAGACCAATAACAGCTGAATTAGTCCAGAGTTTAAACCCTAGAATTAGCCGCGAATTTCAATACGAGAACGTGGATTTTTCTACAATAGAAACATTTTTGACTTCTGGTTCTGCTAACAAATAAAAGTTCGGAAAATCAAACGTATAATCCTGACAGCACTATAGCAGGAATGAGTTTATCATCAGAAATCATAGAGAAAGTTATTTCATTCTTCGACCTCGATAACAACGCTGAACGTCAGCGGGATGAAATATATTATCCATTTACAAAAAACGGCTCAATTTTTATTTCTTCTAGTTGAAAAACCCACAAAAAGAGCGACGGTATCAGTCTTCATTACCGTTAAAGGCCGTGACGGCAGACGACGTCTGAAAAGCTCGCGGCCAGCAAAGAAAATTTACCGGCCCAAAAGCTGAATGAACTCTCCCCTTTTGGGAAGGCGACTTGTACAACGCCACCACGCGACTCCAGGTCAGGGCCAATAAAAATCTCGACAGATACACTCATATTGAGTAAAAGGGAGGTATATATATGAAAAGACTGCTTTACTTTTTTTGGCTTCAAACTCACTTTCATTGAGGATCATTAGGTAGCAGGAAATGTCGAGAAGTAAATTTGCTCGGTAAGTGATCATGATACATACGTCGGAAAGATGCTTGCTCCCGCAAACAAAACACAAATCGCGAGTCATAGCACCGCTGGTAAGATCTCACTCAGGAAAATACTACAGAACATTCAGTTGGCTGTATTATGAAGTCAAGTACGTTACGGGTTAAAAAGCAAATTTTAAGGTTTGCTCTTAAATATTCAAATAAATAAAACACAACGCAACATTGAAGCAAAACGAACCAAACTGACCATCGCTATTTACATATGATGCATGGCTTCTCAATTAAATAAATAATCCACATGAAACAATGCCGAACATATCTTCCATGAACTCATTCATTCTCACCACTAAACATCCAGAGTTCTAGACCATCACTACGTAAAATGTTAGTTAAAAAAATCCACTTTCAGACTACTTTGACAAACGAAATAACTCAGGCTTGTAGGCGAGCTTACTGGGCAAGTTAGGACAAGTTTTCTCCATAAGAAGAGCAGGATGAGCAGCAGCAGCAGCAGAGGGAGGAGGCAGACGCGCCAGCCGTCCATGTGTCGGGAGCGGAGAATCAATACTCCATTGGATGGAGGAGAGGGAAAGCCGACCGTAACGACGGACCCAATGTAGGTGTGGCTCAGCACAACACCAATGCGCAATCGCGACCACCAATTGCCATATTATATGAAGACACATCATGCGTTAGGGTAAGGATTACGACTAGCATATCTGTTGACAGACGGCAACGAGAAGGGGCGAGGGTGGGTCTTTGCCTATGCTGACCGAGTCAAGCCCACTTATATCGATCATTTGAACACATTCCATGCGATGGGTACCAAGCTCGAAGATAGCACATTAAAGTGTCGTAAAAACACTATCGGCTTTACCGATTTCTTGAATAAGTATCGAGGTAAGAGCAAGCGAGCTCATATCATCACTCACCACACAGGTAGAGCGAATTTTATGATGAATAAAAACCCTCCACGCCGTCCTCCTCACGAGGTGCAGCTCCAGCCTCAATATTGGCCGAACGTTCAGGAGCTCAAGCCGTTCTACATTGGACTCGCCCTAATTCCTAAAAAAAAAAAATCCGCACAAAATTTAATGTGATATTAAATTGCTTGAATCGAGAATGATAATATAACCAATAAATACTAGTATTCGATGTTAAAACTTTTTTTTCTAATCATTCTAACGCAATGTTTCCTATGAAACCATTATAAGTATTATGAATCAAGGATGTTAAGCGCAGAACTTCTGTTCTTGGAGGAATCTGGTTGTAAGATTTAAAATACCTACTTTTACTAAGGCAAATATTATATGCCGTTTCCATTCGCATAACATACAAAAATGGACCCACAACTAACACTCGCCCTTAAAATGCAGCTACATTTCCCCAAGTTGCAACTTTAAATTCTAGGAGAAGAGCGGCATCAGTAAAGCGACCTTCTCGAAAAAAATATCCAAATTAGATGGGCAATATTCAAAATTTTCCCACGGCTCACGACTTTAGATAACATTCCTCGACGGTCTAAAGGAACAGCCAAACAAACTCGGCGGTTGCCCTTCTCAAAGCACACATGCGTCCTCGCGCACGACAGTAACAGCAGCTAAGGCCACCGTAAGAGCACGCACTAGGTAATACATGAAAAATGTAACAAATTACAACAACGCTCGAGAATTTGAAGCTTCGCTCATAAAATTTTGAACTCACATCGGCGGAATGAAAAATATAGCTTACGTAAGATAAGAGCTTTGAAAAGCAATGCATTTCGAAATACCATTGAATTCAAAGGTTCAGCAAGGGAGTTTTAGAAGCTAGATCACTGAAGCATGCATTTAACCTGAAACTATTGAATGAAAATCATATCGGGAACGAATAAACAAGATGTTTTAAAGAAATACCGCTGTCAATAGGCATTCGTTACCCGCAGCGGCTAGACTTCCGACGTATATTTTATGGAAGCATTTACGCTATCGGTTAGATAACGCTCACTTCGAACGAACGACACCGTGACGAACAATTCTGAGTGGTAGGGAAGCATAATGAGTTAGTTCATACTACTACGTCGTAAAAAAGCAAATTTCACGCGCATTTCTAACGGCCGCGTGATATGAACAGTTCAGGGCCAGCACTGCGTATGGGAGCTGTTAGTCCCATGAGGTCAAGTCGCTTTCGACCGTGCACATCGAGTCTGTTCTACCTAAAAAAAATATAAACTTGACAAAAATACCATGGATTTTCTCTTCCAAATTCCGGAATTGAAATTAAGTTACCACACTTACTTGAAGGATACATTTCATTCAATATATTGGAAGTAAACAATATATTAGATATGCTCTGCAAAAATGAAGCAAGAACTGTACTCCGATATCTTTTAGAAGAAGTAGCGAACTCCTTGAGCTATTATATCATATTTAAAACGTTCAAAAAATTCACAAATTCGACAGAGTACCGAACAGGTCAAGCTTTTTAATAAGCATAAAAATAAATTTTGTCCTTGAAGAGACGAAGATAATTATTACTTACACAAGCAGTAAGTATGATATTTTTCATTCCTGACATAATTTATTAGTATTACTATCTTGAGAAATCTACACAAAGGTTAAATTTCAGCGTAAAGAGATATGGTACAAAAAGGAAAGATGTGAGCGAGCATCTTCACTCGACTAGCTTGGTATGGATGCTTCCACTGGACGACAGCCCGTGACAAGCAAGCACTGCGAGCGTTAGACGCCTCGCCTGCTGCCGCCATGTGTTGGGAGCGTCTCGTCCCGATGGTCCTAGTCGTGCTGATGGGTGCACACACATCGGCTGCCAGTGATAAGAGGCCTCACCAGATAACGAACGAGCGCTCTCGAGAATAACTCGTGATTACCATCTAATGGTACATACAAACAACGCATGACCCAAGTAATAGTCCGTGACTCACACAAACTCGGAAATTCTTTCAGTAGCCTTCCACCTCTGACAAAAGTACTGGAAAAAATAATCTATTTACTTAAAACAGCTAGTTATAAACACGCAGTTAGAAATTTATATCCCCTCAACGTCATGAATACCGTAAACATGCATCACCGAATACATAATTTTATCATTTAGCCAAACGTTTTCTCTCCGCTACCCGTCGCGAAAAGAAGCAAATTAAAGTAAAAAACATTAAATTTATCAGAAAATTCATGTGAATTACAATTTGATTTAAAATCATGTCAATACTTTACGCTGTTCATAAAGTGCAACACAAAATGAGCCACATGTTCTTGTACTGAACATGGAAATCCAGCTTAATTTGCGTAAGTAGAATTGTTAAAATACACGAATTAGGTATTCTTACACTCGTTTGTATTGGCACGTGAGTTATACACATAACAGTAAATTTTAGGCAGATTTAATTAGAGAAAACTTAAGGGAATTTTAACGAATACAAAAAATATAGCAAACATAAGATGATACTAATGGATGGTCTCTTCAGGAACTTCCTATTATACTAAACAATTACCATATTCCTATTTATTCACCTGCAGAAGCCTTGCATTTACTGCGGTTCGTACTAGAACCGTAAATTTATAAAAAGAAAAAATTAGTTCCAAAGGTCACCCATGACCAGTTTCGAGAGCCGATCATTCCGATGATGGTGCCATTGTAAGAATTTTTGTCGTTGTGAAACGCTAGTACGTCTTAGATGTTACACCAAGTGAAAATTGATATTTTATTTACCTCAGGTGAATACGACTCTACATCACCCAGGAAACCTGTTGCTCTACAGAAAAGTTTCGAAAGGTAAGTCAATGGAATCAGAGTGTAGCCAGAGTTTTTGCACCATACATATATTGGGGCAATATCCTAGAGATAGTACAAGGAATATATCAAGGTAATTTTTTAATTTGAGTGATCATACAGCTCACTAAACAGACAACACATATCAAAGAGAAAAAAAGCGGAAATAAAAAAAAAACTGAAAAGATGACATTCGTGCAAAAAGTTCTTCAATTCGCCATCCATCCAGTTACCCCTCACTTCGAAAGAAAAAGAAGAAAAGGGAGGCCAAATTATCTGTAGAACAAGATAACCATACACACACATACTCGGTTGACTACACATTGTTTTTATGGCAATAACCTATTAGAAACATAACTACAAATGAAAAATCAAAAGGCTATCTATCATACTCGAAAAAAGTAAGAATAACCTCTGTATCCTGAGAAACACTTTGCCCGCGCACGATAACCTGCAGGAAAACCTTCATATAAGTCAAGCTTGTGGACTAATAATTCACGCGTGAAGGCCATAACTCAAAGAGCGTGTTTGGAGAGCCTACCAAGCCGACACTCTTCCCCTCGAGAGATGCCCAGGAAGCCCTCAGAAGTTCAGTTGAAACAGTCGCATCATGGAGAGAGCATTAAAACGAGTTCTGCTTCTCCTCTCTCTCACTCTCTATCTCCGTCGGCTTCTCACCTCGAGGATACTCTTGGAACGGGTCCAAAAGAACTCTTTACATGAGACCCCTTCCTTAGCGCATGGAAGAGACTATGACGTGGAAAACTACTTCAAACGGGTCGGTCAAAACAATTTAAAACTAGCTCCATAACGGTAGAAGTAGGAGAGAACAACATACCATGCTTGCAGAGTTAGTAGATTTGTTCATAACTGGAAGTAAGTACTTCAGTGTGGGAAAAATTCCCTGAAAACAGGTATATCAGATTCACACCATAACACTGGAGAGGTGTTTGGTTGTGCAAAAATTTAAAATATCAGCGGTGTGAAAAAGGTCAAAATCAGGAAACCCTTCGACTCATGCCCCTGATAAGAGTATATTTTATCCAAACTTAACAATAAATAACCTTTCATTTCAAATACATTTGTAAATTAAGTGGAACTATCAAATATTGAATAAATAAAACCGGAAAATAAAACGAATTAGCAGTGCAAATGTCGGATGATTTTGAGGAAAAGAAGTATGCTCAAATCAAGCTTTCTTTCTATTTTGCATGGAAGGCAAAGAGAAGCTCCAATGTTGAAATGGGCAGCAGAAAATAAATTCTGCTCCCTGGACTGCTAACGACCATAAAATGGAGCGCTAAAAACAACACAGACTGACGAAATAAAAATACTGCGAGTCCTGAAGTTATTCCACGAAAGCATAGCAGAAATTTTGAACTGATGCTCGAAACCGCAGAGACTAAAAAATTCATGATGCGAATAGCAGTAATGCCCAGTGATGCATGCAAATTCTGCTAACAGAAATTCCACGTTCACTTTAATTAATTTCAGAATAGAGCGGGCAAAAAAGCTCATGACTATTTTTGACTACTCATAATTGTAAAACCATACTATCTGAAATGAATAGATAAATTCATTATTATCTTTGCAGTGTTTATACAACTGTTTATAATAGATAGCTCCATTTAATAGCTTACCCTTGGAACTAACAAAAACACACTTTACCTACTACATGAGCTGTACGTTTGTATAGAATGCGTCGGACAAGGAAATAAATAGCTCACCAACGTTGAAAGCGCTAATATTGAATAACAGAACGCAAGTATTCATATCACTCGCATGCCGCACCTTCAAACGATCTGCAGCGTAGCAGCACCGCAGGGACGGCATTAGAGAATGAACTTTGAAGAGGCACACGGCACGCAAGGGTTTCTAGAGACGCAACCTGGCCTATTAAAGTATAACCGAAACTTAAGACCCTACTGCACAGCACCAAAAAAACGTGACTCTTACGACTGCAGAGCGTCTTGCATACAGGCAGGTATGCCAGAGCTGCCTCGACCGCCATGCTAAGTTTTAATAGAAACAGTGAACTGTTGATATTATGTCTGAACTTCAAATTAGCAATTGATTAGAGCAACGTCGCTTTCCAGCAAGTTCCACCGTTCTTCCTGCAAGTATACAGTTTTGCCAGCAATAAAGGTAATATTGTATAAAATGAATCAAATGAAGTTTACGTAGATTTCTTAATATAAATTACTCCGAATGAGTTTGAGTAGATGAAGAAATTGACTTTCAGGATAACAGAACGCTTATAAAAATAAGTAAGCCACGTTTTCAGAAAACAAGAAAATATTCATATTTGCAGCGTCTCTATTGCTATCATTACGTAACATGGTATTTAAAAATAATACCAAAACATTGAGGATCACTCCCAAAGTCGCTAGATGTGAAAATACATTAGTATGCGAAAACTCAATCACAACCAAAATATAACACAGAATATTGAACGATAATTCTGAAAGTTGTACAGATCGCAGTAGACAGTGCACTAAGAAGCTCCCTTTAAGCTAATGCAGAGATGCAAGCGAGTGTCACCAGCGTTAAGTGCAGAGTACCAGTTGTACAGCAGGGCACCGAGCAGCACGAGCTGGTGCACTGAACTCATGCAGGCCTGCGGCGCCACCAACTTGGGCTCACACTCAGCCGCTCAAAAAAACAGGAGACACACAAATAAAAATTAGAGAGAGAGAAATAACCGTACGTCACACGCACACTCCAATCGAGTACTTCGAGCTTATAAAAATGCGAATATCTCGTTAAGTTAACAATGTACGAGCTCACAAAACCAATATATTTGCTAGGACTGGTAAGCTGAGATATTGCAAATACACACCTGTACTTTATATTGGTATCGTCCGAATGAAACGCGATAGTCGACAGCTTGATCCACTAGTGATTGAGTTCGTGCCTAAACTAAATTGCGTCTGTGTTTACAGAGTACATCGATGGTTTGTCCATCTCTATTGGAGTGGAATGCAATCAGCGCGTCACTCGTATAGCAGTTTTATTTTACAAGTGGCGCTCAAATGTCGAGGTTATTTCGATTCTCTGCTACAAAGACATTGTTTTCGGACAACAGAACCAAGCGTCGGACTTTTAAGAATTATGCAAGAGCACGTTTGAACACAACACGCCACGAACAGCAAGAGAAGCGCAGCCGAGAGCAGAGAACAGGAGCTCTTACTATCCTGACGGCTCAGGAAAATTACTCTCTAGCAATACTGTCAATCTTCATCGACTAGCACAGTTAAATTTTTTCATTAAATTATGTATCAAGTTGCACGCAAAAGAATCACAACATTATGAAATTTAGGACTTGTCCAACACATAATTCAATACATTTTAGTATTCTAGGAAAACATCAAAACTAATAACTTTTCAAGTGTATTTTTTTGATGACCGTCGAAATAGATCTCTACAATAAGAACAATTAAGGGTATCTCGCAATAAACAGAAATACGATATTTTGATCACTACAAACAGTAATCAAATACTACTGTATCTAAGATCTTACAGGTGTGATGCAGTCAATGAGAACCTAATTAAGATTTCATACTGCAGAGAAATTAGGTATATAGAGTACACTCACAATAATGTTACACCCTTGGCTTAAAGCTGTGGCATAGTATTATACTTTCTGTAATAACTGTAATAAGTTAAACAACAGCCTCACTTTAAACATTTAAAAAAATAATATTTTATTGAAATAAAAGGCAAATATTTCGATGATACTAGGGACTAACAAACTACGCAAATTTTATGCGCTTCCATCCCAGAGACAACAATGTGAAATGGTCATGCTCAACAGCGAAATTAGCCAACAGCTACAGAAGATTGGCTAACGAAATGGTGGTGTAGGATATCTAAAACTCTCTAAACAACGGCAGATATCTTCTAATTTTCAAGCAAGCACTGGAATGTTGTTTCAAATATTCAAATCTTTGAACTTGCAAACATCATCTACTAATCGAATGGTATACTTACCATTTCAATTAGATGTTATGTACAACATATTTACCCTGTAAGTCTGAGCAGTCGAGCCGTCGCACTGAGT